>JAPYYX010001581.1:0-23625 GCA_030522605.1 Cremastinae sp. B BG-2022a | reverse complement strand
TATTACGATGAATTTTCTACTACAGCTCGGAGTACAACTCCGTAAATGTACTTGCCTCCTTTTTTTACAGCATTTATGCTGTTTTTTGATAGATTTACATTGTTTAAAATGTTATCCATAAAAAATTTTTTTATAGAACTAGCGAAAATTTAAACAAAATATTTCATATTGTTTAAAAAATATTTCAGATCATAAAAAATATAAAAATCCTTAATTAAAGATATTTAATAAAAATTTAATGTTTAGGATATATTCCCGGTTTCAACAACAAATACGGCCTCTCGTTTATGCGAGCAGTTGAAGAGGGTGGCAGAGAATGGCGAGACGCTCAAACAAAATTGCGGCTCCGTCGCGAGGCGTTGCGAGCTCAAGCCGAACAGCGGACGAGTCCGCGAAATTTGTTGTCAAGAGCACGTGCCGATAACGTTGAGATCGAGCTAGATCATGGTCATGCCAGACATTCGTCTTACTTCGGTATTTATATTTTCCTTAATTTAAAAATTTTTTTTCATGTTTTCTCATTTAAAGTGTTTCGGTACAAAAGCGACTATGATCAGAATGTGATAAAATTTTGTCAAGATGTTCTCGAACATAAAATACGAGAACATAATTTTTTTCAAAGTTTTCATTTACATAGTTATCAAGTTATCGAAAAAAAATTGTCCTTTCTCTATGAATATAGCTATAGACTTCATGCATAAGAACGGAAATATTTTCTTTAATAACTCAATATCTACGTAGACGAATATTTTTTGGGAATTTAGATCCGTTTATTTAATAATAACGAACATTGTTTCCATTTTTTATTCAATTCTAATCATTTTTCGATTCCCTATCTGTTTTACGTGTTAATTTCTTGAGTTTTCTGATAACTGTACCGAAACCCCTTAAGGTGGGAGTCGCGTGAAATTTTTGGAGACAATTTTTTTAAATTTTGCATAGGCCTAGATAATACTTAAATAAACATGTATACGAAATTTCCCGACGTTTTATCAACTAGAACTCGAGATATTGATTTTTAAAATTCATTTCTAATACACACGTTCTTATGGCAGATTATTATTCGCGCTTGATTTAAAAAATGACCAGATGTTTTGACATAAAAATAAATACTTTATGATTTTAGATTTTAGACCAGATAGATTTTGAGATAACAACAATTGTAACAAAAAATACCAAATTTCAAGACGTTTTATCATCCAGAAGTCGAGATATTGATTTAAAAAAATGTGTCTCAAAAACTTCACGTGACTCCTACCTTAATACTCTTCTAAAGTGTCCAGTTTGATTCAAATTAAAATAAATTTTAAATTCAAATGTTACCTAATAAGATCAATATTCGCCTAACCACCTTGACATAAAAAACAGTATTCAGGCTAGTGAAACTCAACTTTTACGTTAGGGGATTTCTTATCAAGAAAATTTGGACGTACCGTGATTCTCTACATCGAGTTCAAGAAAAACAGTTTCTTGAGAGTAGACACAATTCAAAGACTTTCCACGCCAAAATGGTTTCTTTTTTTTATGACAATAGAAAACCAAGTGTCCCCGGAGCGACCTCCGATCGTCGGCTACACAGGGCACATACCAGGAGCGAAGGGCGAATCGGCATTATCGCGTCGCTACGCTCAAGCTGCGAAACGAGGACTCCAAATGCTTCAGCGTGATCGAGAAGAGAGAACGAGCCGAGAAAAGGATCCGTCCATAATTCAGAGAGCTCTGGAAGAAACGTGAAGAATCATTTAAAAAAAAGTAACAAAATCTTCCTCTCCAAATAATTTTTCAATCTCATTTCTCGCGAAATGATTTTGAAGAAATTGTCGAAAAATCTCATATTAAGGAGGTTGAAACTTGGAACATCGCTCGAAAGATTTTTCCGTAAAAATCTCAGGAACGCGATTCAATAAAATTTGTACAGTTTTCTTGTCCCACTCCACTCACTCCATGTAAATATAAATAAATTTAGAGAAGAAAGTTAATCGAATTACAGAAATAAAAAATGTATTTTATGTGATAAAAAATGCAATGCTGAAAAAAGATGAACCAAAATACGTAAAAATATTGTATAAATTATTATAAGAATACGATTCGAAATGAAAGTGAATCCGTCACGTTTTGCGTTGAGGAATCCTTTCAATCCGCTCGAGTTCCATCTGAACGGTTTCTTTCCAATCCTCGACGCTCAGAGTATTTTTTCCTCGCGACAGGGACATGAGCCTGGCAAGGACCATCAAGGAGTGAAGATTGTCCGGTCCGAAATTTTTAATTCTTTGTCGAAGCTCGACGAATTCTTTTTGGATAATTTCGGAAATGTCTTCTTCGAACTCAAAATCCGAATTTCGAAGGATTTTTAAATATTCTCGAATGTTTGATAATTTTTCCTCGTCTCGGAGATAGTGACTTGCGGCTTCGAGAATATTTGGATAAAGGTTTTCGCTCTCGTCATCGGGTTTTAGAACGATTTGTGTGGGGCACTGAAAAAATAAACGAAAATAGCAATCATAATTTTTAATAATTTTTAAATGAAAATTCTTGAAAATTCGTGAAGTATATAAAAATTTGTTACAAAACTATCCTCATCGTTTCATGGACTAAAAAGTGCTTCCTAGTCACAATTTATATTCGTTTACACTTCGATTCATGAGCAACTTTCAAAAACAAAATTTAATCTTCAAAAATGTTCAACAATTTCGATCCCTAAATTTTTATTCAATTTCAATTCTTTTTGCTCACCGGTATAAAAGACTTTGTTGGCGACAATATAAGCACCGGAATATCAGTATCATACTCCATCGTGAAGTATTTAAAATCGTAATTTATTTTCTGAAACTGAATTATCTTCGTTATTGCCTCGTAATTTTTTTTTCCCATCGCTGTGACTTGGCCAGTCGTCAGGTGAGTCTCGTCTATAACCAGGTGAGTGTTTTTACTCAATTGAAGTATTCCAGAAGTCAATCTGTTACAATCGTAGTCTTTCCTGAAAGATTAATTATTATAAATACGTAAATTTACTTCTACTAGTCATTTTTTAATTACAATTAATTAATATTTTATTAATTAAACTAATTCTTACTTTGGAATAAGACTCGATTCATTTAAAGTGTCGAGAGTGCATTCGAAGTAATAGCTCTTCGGCACTAGGCTTGACAAAACTTCATACAAATTGGAAATGAACATTTGCTCCTTGGAAGTTGGAAAATTCGTGATGTTCAAAGGAAATGGCCCGAGGCAAAGGTCATCTTTTCGCAAATATCTGAAATTATTAAATTTATTATTTAAAAAATATTATTACGAGAAAAAAATATTTTCGCTATAATATTAATACAAAGTATTTTCCGTGATAGTTTTTATTAAATAATAAACAAACAATTATTTATGTAATAAAAATTGATTTAAAAAAATTTTTATTTAAAAGCAAAAATCTTGCAAGAAAATCGAAAAAAGATTATTTACACTCCTGAAATAAGATGACAAATCAAATAATCCGCAGCAAGAGTGTCCCCGAATAAAAGTTGACTGAGGACCATATGAAGATCACTTCTGACGCTCTCGGCCTTTCCGAAAATTGAAAATTTCGTAGCATCATGACGAACGCAAGAGTCCACGTTAATTTTTATCGCGTGCAAACGAGGGATGAGAGACGTTGGAGGATTATGGGTTCGAATCTCCAATTCCTCCTCGGTCTCTCTCGAAGCTTGAACTCTTCCCAAATCGGGGTCTAATGATACAAATCCAATGATTTCGACGATCTCGTTCAACTTCATCGACATTTTTTCATCGTATATCTAAAAAAAATTATTTAAATTAAAAAATTATATTCATTAAATTATCCAATACTTTAATTAAATTACTGAATCATCCAAATTGCAACTTAAAAATGTTATAGTAGATTAAAATTAATGAAAACGTGGAAAAAAAAAATTTTTAAATTATGTCTTTAATGACCTTGACGATGCAAGCTTTACCATCGTCACACGGTATCGGAAAATTTAGCAAGTGTTCTCTGGACAAAAAAGATTTACTGCTCTCTGCAACAGAATTTCCCTCGTTTCTTTTTTCATCGCTTTTTTCTTTTTTTTTCTCTGGTTCGGAGCAATCCATCGATTCTACGTCCGATATTTCTCTCTTTGTGCCAGAACTAGAATTTTTAACAGTCGGGGATGACATCCTTGATTTTTCCTTTGCCCAGGCATTCAGGCTAGGAATCGAAACCACGATCCAGGTTTGACGTTCAGCCATTTCATTTTTATTCGAATCAACATCCACAATTTCGTTTTCTTCAATCTAAATAAAGAAATTTATTATTTTTATTATTATTCACAATAATATTCAAGATGTTTTAAGACAGAAGCAGAAAATAAATAGATTAATACATAAAACATATAAGTAATCAAAAATGAACACAAAATGAATCGTGATTAGGGACATTGCTGGTTTTTTTTACATAAATGGCTACAAATTCTCAAAAAATGTTCATAAAACTGAACATTGAGTTATTGAAAAATGAATTCTTGTTTTTATACAGACAACACGAATTTGTAGCTACATTAAAAAAAACAATTTTCTGTTCCAATTTACTCAAAAACAATACAGATGAAACTAAAAAAAATGGTATTATAGTATTCTATGTTTATATCGTCCTTGAAAAGTCTTGTGAAAATCTGATCATTATCAGTTCTGTCCTAAAGCACCTTGATCCATTGATATTAAAATTATAATGATTCATTCAGTAAAAAAGAATAATTTCATTCCATAATGTTTAAAATATAGATAGCAAGACTGAATTAGCGTATTTAAAATCTAGACATGAAACAATAAGAACTGTTGGCTGTAGCATACATGAAACCGAGTATTCTCAAAGTGTTTCACACCTGTAACAGCCAGTAAATAATTAATTTATGCCTTTTTAGTGTCCAAAATGTCAATTTATGATGACACAGGACTTGAAAATGATTCCTATCCAGTTAAGGAATTTTTAAGGCAATACACTACATAAAAACAGAATAATCATTTATTGGACGATATTCTGATAAACTTTTTGTGAATAAATAACATTAAGATTTTTTTTTTGCCGCAATGTAAAAATAATGTGATTATTGAAAATTAATAATATGAATCATAAATTTTTACCAAGCATTTTCCAGAGTCCATGTACATTCCGGACTGCATTTTGGTTTCTCCAGTTTTCTTATTCTTGACTGAAAAATCCTTGAAATAATATTCAGGATCATGCATATCTTGGATCATTCCTCGAAACCTGACGACTTGTCCATGTCTCACATTATCCAAGGAATAAGAATTTAAAGAGGGAATATCACTGAGATTATCAGAAATTTCCAAAATCGACCTGCATTTCGTTTCGTTTGCCCTGAAAAATTCAGGCGTCCAATTCCTAACCTCAAAATCTATAAAAACATTTTTTTTTTCACGTTAAAAAACAAATAATTAAAAATTTTTTTGAGATGAAGTCATAATAAATAAAAAGGAAGTAAAAAATATATTTACCGGTCATTTTTAACGCTTTTGTCTTCTCAGAAGACGTTTAAACTTTAAACTTTAAACCTGCAAGCTGCAAGTGTAACGAAAAAACAAGTCGACCGCGTCGACGTCGGCTGCTTTGCGCGCGAAACTTATGACCTTGAAAATAATTGACATCATCGCTGCTACGATGAAAAAACGAGCGCTGCGAACTCCTCGACAAAAGAGCGAATTTACGAATTGGAAAATTATTTTTTCTAAAGAAATGACAAATACAAATGTCCATCTCTAACCTCTGAATCTGCAAATACACAACAATCTATACACAAAAAGCAATATAATATTACTGATAATGTTTTTCTTATATTTTTTTAATGTTTGCGAGAGAAACCAAAATGTGACCGTTTTTTATTTTGGCGCGTGAAACAAATGACCTTGATAATTATAACCTCCAACGCCGATAGAGAGAGATACTGTGCATATGATTGTCAGTTGACAGCACGCCGGTTTGTTTTTGTTTACATCAGTATTTTTTAAAATTCCATTTCAATTTAACATGTACCTTCTATTTTTACTATTTTTTACAAACATTTTAACGAATATTCAATGTAAAAATGAATTTTGTGCGATTGACGACAAATCATGTCGTGACCAAGAAAAGGACAATATCGATGGTATAACCTCATCTTTTTCTTATTAATTATTCGATTCAAGGACCAGTAGTCATTTATTGTCAGTTATGAATTGTCATTTATTTTCATCATAATTTGGCTTCAAAAATATATAATTACGTTCATCATTTTTGTCGTTTTTTTTTATATACTTTTTTATTTTTTACTTAACGATCTATGAAGAAAATATTTAAAAAAATGTGTAATATATTTATTCGTTTTTTTTTCAAGAGCTCGATGAAAAATACAAAGAATTCATCTATAAAATTAAAGAGGCTGAGGATAGTTACGTTCCCTGCGAAGTAAAAGGTTGTGAATGTTTTACGAACACGATTACTGAAGATTTGAAACCATTTCGAGATGGTATTCATAAAAAATTAATCGAAATTTCAAAAGAGCGGTAGGTGGTTAATATAATTCTTATGATTATAATTTAAATTTATTCATTTCACAAAACATTTTTGAATCAATTGTTAATACTTTATTACAAATGATTCCAAAAACTTGTAATTTCAGCGGAACTCTTTACCAAATAATCAACAAGAAATTGTACAGAGAAGAAGAATGTATGTTTCCGGCTCGTTGTTCAGGCGTTGAGCACTTTCTTCTCAAAGTGGCTAAGAATATGTCTAGAAATATTGAATTTGTCCTGAACACCAGAGATTATCCGCAATCTGGAATTCATTTTGGCGGCCCCTTGCCTATTCTCTCATTCAGCAAGGTGATGCAAAAACTTTTTAAAAAATAATCTTAGAACCTGAAGAGTAATTTACATAGAGAATGTAAAAAAATATTTATTTATTTATTACTTTATGGATGCATAAATAAATATAGTATCAAAAAATTTTATTATTTTACAGACTGATGATTATTACGACATAATGTATCCAGCTTGGTCGTTTTGGGAGGGAGGTCCAGCAATTTCATTGTATCCTCGAGGTTTAGGGAGATGGGATGAGCACAGAAAGTCACTGAATGCTTCAAGCTTGAAGTATCCCTGGCAGAAAAAAGAAAAAAAAGCTTTTTTCCGAGGTTCGAGAACAAGCTCCGAACGAGACGATCTCGTTCGTCTTTCGAGAAAAAATTCAGAATTGGTTGACGCAGCATATGTAAAAAATCAAGCGTGGAAATCGAAAGAAGATACTCTCGGCGCTGAGCCGGCCAAGGAAGTTTCTCTCGAGTCTCATTGTCGATTTAAATATTTATTCAATTATCGCGGAGTTGCTGCCTCTTTCAGGCACAAACATTTATTCCTTTGTGGATCTCTTGTCTTTCACGTTGGCGACGAATGGCGAGAATTTTATTATGATGCCATGAAGCCGTGGATTCATTACGTTCCGGTCGAGAAATACGCAAACCAGGATCGACTGGAGTAATTATATATTTTTTATTTATTGATTGTTAATATTAGTTAACTAATTTCCATTAATTTTAAAAAATTATTTCTTTATTTGCAACTTTCTTTATTTAAACTTTTTTCTGTTTGTTTATTTACTATTTGCGAACTTACCCATCTATTTGGTCATTTAGTTTTTTTGTCAAATCTGTTTTCGGTTTTTATAGTTACAATTGATATTTTTTAAAATTGATTTACTATTGTTCTAGAAAAAAATTAACTTTCTTAATTTTTTTAATGAAATTTTTGTTTCAGGCGTTTTATCAAATTTGCAATGAACAATGATAGGCTGGCTCATAAAATAGCGAAAACAGGACAAAATTTCATTTGGAATAAATTAAGAATGAGCGATGTTACGTGCTACTGGAAAGAATTGTTAGAACGCTACTCAAAGTTATTGAAATACGAACCGGAGCTCAGAAAAAATCTCAAGTACATCAGCTGAGTATATCATGAATATTTTTCTAAATCTATTCAAAAAAAGTGAATCTCATTTTTTTGTAATCTCTAAGTCTAAAAAAAATTTTAATTCTTTAGATTTTTCATATCAATTTACAAAAGAAGCATGATTCTCAAATAAATTATATTTATACAAAAAATATACGAAATGACACAAAACTAATATTTTTCCAACAAAAAATTATTTCAATGAAGGAAAATTAAGAAATTAATAAAAATGTGGGATCGAGTAAGAAATCGCATCAACTCAAAATATGCATTTTTAGTTTTTTTTCTCTTTCTTTTACATGACTATGAAAGATATAATACAATGCCGAATCGGTAGAGTAAACGTAGTGCAAAAAATACAGGATATTATTTTGAAAGACATTTTTATCCAATTTTTTTTTGGTCCGTGTCGCGTGGCAAGCTTTTCCAGCTGAAGACTATGGACATTCTCGCCTCTCGACTATTTCGTTACAATTTTTTTCATTAATTATTTTATTTTATTTATTTTTTTTCATTTTTTCGATTCAAAAATTATCCTAGTGCGATCCTTAAACATTAAGTACTACACGGTACTGGACGAGGTGTTTTATTTTTTAGAATTTTTATCTTCACTGACAGATCTCGATCGAGAATGAACGAATCACTTTTTGCGTCTATTCTTTTACAATATTTTCGTAATTCAAAAGTTGGACGATTACAATTTTTTATGACAATAATTCAATTATTGTTTGATTACAATCAATAATTCATAAAAAAGAAACAATTTTTGGTTGATGAAGATTTTTATAGTAAATTTTTCACTACTATAATCGTTGCAAAACGTCACTAGTCCATTCTCGACATTCCCAACAACAATAACAATTATCATTCAAAAGCTTCCTATGAAAATAATTATTTTCTCTTATTTTCTTCGCTCAAGGCATTTTTATCGATGCGTTGTCATTTTTACGTATACGATTATCGTAAATTCATAATTTACAAAAATATTTTGCAAACACTCACACGCCATTCATTTTAAAAATAACACACACACACACATTTTTCTCTCGTCAATTTTTTTACAGTACTTCAACAATTTTGTGCGTTGCTTCGAGAACAATTTTTTTATTATTATTATATTATTACAATTTTATAATAATAACGACAATAAGTATTGTGATATTATTATAATTTTATAATAACCGCTAATCATAACAATATAATAAAAATAGTAGTTACTATTATTTTTGTTATATTATTATTTGTAAAATGGACAATTCTCTTCTGCTCTCAATTCGATTTTCGATCGAAATCGCGGCAGTGCATTTCCTTTCTCGGCGAAGCGAAATTTTTTCTTCATAAAAAAATTTCCAATTTATCGAAGTATTATGCAAGCGAAATCTTTTTCGAATTATTTTTTTGGCTAAAAATCATTCTTTGAAACAAAAAAAATTGACGACTCGCGGCTTTGAGAAATAAAATTGAAATTAATATTAATAGTAATTATGCTAGTAACAATGATGATGGCTAATGCATGGAATTCGTTGGTGGATTGAGAAAATTTTTCGAGACCTTTTTATCGATTTTCGATCTCTGCTCGATTATTTTTCTCTCTTTTAAACAAAATTTGTCCCTTGAGATTCTCGTTTCAAATTTCGGTTGCTATTTTTTTTAAGATGTTTTTGATTTTTCGAAACGAAGAGGACAAATTCAAGACTTTTTTCATGTCGTTAGAAACGACGATTTTTTTAACTCCTACGTCGAGGCGAGATACCTTGCGAATCCGATGAAAATAATCGCGAAAAATTGTTGGCTCCTTCCAAAGATCGTCCCGCTTCCGTTGTGACTGACGTCACGATTCAACGACGTGACCAGCTGCTCATCCGTATCACCTGCAGATTTTCCAAATTTACTCAATTTTGTCACTAGTTGCTCAAGCCCATGACTATTTGTTTATTTCGTTTTTCTCTTTTTTCAAACCCATCACTACGTCTCTGGAAAATGTTTCTCGGTAGTTCGGTGCCGGCTACGTAATTTTTTGAGCGTCTAACAATCAAACAAAAACTCTCAATCAAAAAATTGACCGCATGACCTCTAAAATTTTGATTCAGTAAAATTTTTTTTAATTTCAAGAACGAAGGAATTAAAAATTTTGATATTTTTGAAAAATCACGCGTAACGTAAATGAAGTTTGGTTACGATATTCCTCTTACGTAAATACGCCTTTAGAAAACAAATAGGAACCTGATAATCTCTTTTTTATTTTGAAGTCTTGGAAACAAATTATGGAAATAGTAAATAAATAACATTGCATGAGATGTCAATGTATGCGAATATCTGAGAATGAAAAAACGCAATTTCCTCGAATCAAAATAAGCAACGACTCTACACAATTATGTTTCATAGAATTTTTTATCGTTTTCGAAATTCTTAAATCTTGGAATAGCATTTGGCACCGAACTACCTTCAGCCCTTATTTATTTTCCATCTATTTCTTTTTTTTGTTCAATTCCGTTACTACTTTTTTACGCTCAAACCCGTCACTACTTTTTTTTTTTAATGTCTTGTTCTCACGCTTATTTTCCATTATTTTCCGAGATTCATCGCACCAAAAGTCTCCACGTAGTTCCCCTCGATCTCTAGTTTTTCTCCGAATTGACATTCTGAATATAAACACGCAGAACAACAAAAGAACACAAACGCCGGTTCGACGCCTTTTTTTCCATATTGACTAGGTTACAACACTTGCTTTTCTCTTTCTTATGCTCTCTTCTCTTTTATTTATTATCCACGTTTTCTTTTCTTTTTTTTGCTCGAAACACGCACTTTTTTGGGGTTTTTTCGTCTCTGTTCGGTCCTAAGAATCCTTACGATCCGGTCGAATAGTCGTTCGCCGCTGTAAAGATTATTTTTGAATTGTTTTTTAACTCACATTTTTTCTATGCAATTTACTTCGATTTGTGTGTCTTCCAAGGCCGAGTATGCAGAATTTTCTCGTTCATCGTTAGTTAGGAAAAGGAAATGTTTTTTTACACTCAAATCGAGCATTTCATCAGATGCCTAATAAACAATTGAGGCGAAAAGTCTTGAAGCACTTTTTTATACGATGCACCGTTCGGAAATTATCGAGCGATTAGTGTGCGAGCCAATCGGAAGCGTGTCACATGACTGCTGTGCCACGTGGCGTTGTTTGATTGGCTGAATTCTTATTTTGTCGATAACTCCTAAACGGTTGCTCGGATGAGAAAACTTCTAAAGACTTTTCGACTCGAAATTTAACCGCGAATCGTTCTGTGTAACTGACATTCATTAAACCACTGTTTCAATTTACATTAACTTCTGATATCGGCCAATCATTTTTTAAATCAGTCAAATTTATCCCTAAAGTTCAATGTTCGCACACGCGCGCGTTTATTTTCTCACTTACAGTATTTCCCCCGGAGGCTCGACATTTAACTTTTTAATATTCCAAATGCACGTCTGCGACGATTAAATTATTTTGTGGATGGAGGAACGCGCAGACATTGAATTTCAATTCCGTTCAATTTATGCGAACTCTTTTTCTTTTGTTTCTCTTTCGTTTTTTGTTCGTCCCGAGACGAATTCTTTGCTAGTGCGAAAACAAACGAAAAATTTGATCTTTTCAGAGTGAAAGTGATTTTTTTATAAATCGTGATAGTGATGAACAAAATCAATGAAAATTCGACATGCCTTGGCCTGGAAAGAATTAAAAAATAAATAAAAATTATAAATCTACAAATCTCTATGCTCTAAGTGAGTGCATAAGTGCAAAACAAAATCAGTGCAGTAAGAAAAGAAAGTGAGCAGAAAAAAAAACGTGCATCGTTTTACAGAAAAACAATCCTTTTGGGTATTTAATTTTCCTGGTTAACGTGCAGATAAAACAAAAAAGTAAAAAAAAAACCTGTGATTAAAACTCAAAAAGTGCAGCGTGCTTTTTGCTCTTTTTCAGGCACCATTTTTGTGTTCGTGGTTTTTTGTTGTTTCTGTTGTTGTTTTCATTGTAACCGAATTTTGTGTTCTCCTCCTCGTGGAACTTCTTCGTGCGATGTTCTCCCCAAAAAACTTTGATTCCTTACTATTTAATTCTAATGTTGAATTTCATGCCTCAAGACACCGAAACACAACACAAAAAAATAAATCAAACTTAAACAGGAAAAAGGTAAAAAGAAAATAATCTTAGGGTAGGTAATTGTTAGTTGTAAGGTAAAGAAATGATTAACCACAACCTCATTGAAAATTCCACAGAAAATCAAAATGCACAAACAGCACCCAAAAACGACAGCAAGACAGATGTTTGAAAGTTTAAAAAAAGTTCATCTTAATTCTAGGAAATATTTACTGTGACCAATGCATCGGACCCTCGAACGACGACGACGACCTTTTCTTTTTTTCACAAATTGGGTAAACACACATTTGCTTTTTTTATATATTTTTTTCAATGAATTTGCAACTCGAAATTCTTTTGCAAGCTTGCCAAAATCCTGCAAAAAGCTGCACTCCAAAACTCTCGAAAAAAATGATTTATTAAAGAGGTTCTACTGCCTTGATATTTCCTAAAAGTCAACATTGAGGTTTTCAAAAATTATAGAAAATTGAGATTTACTTGAACTAAGACAGATATACATATAGTCTATTGTGATACAAGTGCGGAAAGTGAGCAAATGCCGAATGTCATCAAAGTTGCTGCATCCGCCTCGCCCAAAGGCCTTCGGACACTAATCGTCAAAATGTTACAAAATAAGGAGAAAAATTTCGATTCGTAAAACGCGAAACTGTATTGTCTGGAGTTTCAAAAAGATCCCACGGACTCATCGAAGGGTTAAGTGATCTCGTGTGGGAAAAAATTAACATCATTTAGATGATCGAAATGAAGAGACGCGGCAGCGGCTCGACCCCAAGTATAAAAGAAAGAATGAAAAGTTTTGTAAACCCACAAGACATTTTTGTATATTGTTATATTGTTAAAGAAAATTGCCGTTCGTTAATTTTTCATTTGCAATCGACGTTAATGTTGACGTATATAAAGTCAACGTTACGTTGACTCTATCGGTCACAGAAGAACCTCCTTAATATTTTACAAAAAGCCAGAAATTGCGAGTGTCCAGAATCCAAATAAAAAAGACGAAACACCTGGCTGATAGAACGGGGCTTGTGTCGAGATGAAGGTCGAATGAGTGTCAATTGACGTCATTGAGAGAATTGTAAGAAAGAGAAGCGAAAAATGAGAATGAGAGGAGGAAACGTGCACCGTTCGTATTCCATTTAGGAGACGAAATCTCAGTTGACCCTCAATGCCCTGAAGGAGCGTTATATCATTCTTCTCTCTTCACGCAGAAATAATGATTTCGCTTTTATCTCCTCCCCGCCGTTTTTGATTCATGAAAGAGCGAAAAAAATAGGAGAAAAAAAACAACGACACTTTTGTGCCCATTCTGGAAACACGCACACGTGACTCCGGGCAACGGTGCAAGCCCGGAAGTTGCCGAGAACAAAAAGCGTGGCGGTGAGGACGAGAGGAAAAAATGCCCTCGCTCTCGAATCGCCCGGACACTTCCATGCATTTTTTTATTCTATTTTCTTTATCCTCTTCTATTTTTTTATTTATTCTTTTGGAGTTATTATTCTCGAATGCAGTTATGAGAAAAATCAGGCACGTAACGATCGACACGGAAAAAAACGAGAAAAAAACGTTGCGTCACTTCCGACTGAGGCTGCGAGAAAAAAAAATATAATTCGTGCGCCGAGAGCTCAAAGATGAGTAGTTTTCTGATGGATGCACTGGCGATAACTTCCTAACAATGAAAATTGATGAAAAATTAAGATTGTTATTCGTCAATCCAGATTATCAAACTATAGATCGAATCCAAATGATTGCAGCTGTAAATATCCATTTGGTGTCATTCATTCAAGAATACTCTAAAAACGATGTTAAAAAACAATTAATTTTCTGGAATTAGCGATTTTAACAATGTAATTACCAACCAGTAAATCAACTAGTTGACATACTCAATTATTGATGTAGATGAACTTGATTTTAAACCAAATTACTACTTCAAGTGATATGATACGAAACATTTTAATTGGATATTGAAATGTTCTTGACCTGGTGCATCTGCCACAAATGAAAATCGCATCGACTTTAAATGGTACTAACCGTTGTCAAGAAGTTATGACCAGTACATCCTCAATGCTGGATGGATAAGGGTTTTCGACTACTAGCCAGGGTATAAGAAAAGTTAGTCAAGCAAATTCTGATTTGTTTCTAATCCAAATCAGTCTTGATCTCTCGCAAATAACAGCAGCTCGATTTTAATGGAAAATGTAAGTTTAGCCCAAATCACTCGAGTTAGAAGTTGGATTCTTTATGATCTCGAATACCTGCGTCTAATATGGAGTCGCCAATCTCGCCGTCGTCGTCATAAGCATAATCATAGTCCGAGGGACTGTCAGAGTTTGCCATATTGCCGAACCAAAATGTATGGCCGTGTGGTAATAATCGGTGTTGCCATCTGACTTTACCTAGCGTTCCTCTGTTCGCCGATCTGCAGCCAAACCACCAGTATCCTGTCGAACGTGGGAATTCCGGATCCGCTCTGTCAACCTGCGAAAAAAATGTTCAAAAGTGATTATTTACTTGGGAATTGATTTTCCCGGTTTAATTCCTCGAAACGGTCAACTCACGGAGAACGTTCGGTCGTTGAATCGATAATAAGCGTTGCCCTTGAAGAAGTAAGTGTATCCGCTGTATTTGAGCGCTGCGTCGATGTTGTCCGGAATTCCCTCCCAGTTAGAGAGCAATTTGGGATAGCTCGTTTTCACCGGTGGCCTTTGGCTTGGGTCGAATCGCCAGAATTTCGTTCCCTTGTAGAAGTAGATTTTCCCGTTGCCCGTCCAGACCGTCGCCGCATCGATGTTGTCAGGAATACCAGTAAAGCCCTCGCTTATCTGCTTCGGATAGTCCCCGTCCATCGTCTTGCCGATGTAACGCCAATACCTTGATCCCTGATGATTCATTTGTCATTAACAGTTCATTAGACTTACAACTAGAAGCTTTGGACTATGAAGGTTTTTGGGATCACATTGATGATACCTTAAAGAAGTAAGTTTTGCCATTTCTATATGTGAATGCTGCATCAATATTTCCTGGCAACCCGCGCCAAGATTCGCTGATCTTCTTTGGATATCCAGCTGCGACTCCATCATCGGTCAGTCTCCAGTATTTTTCTCCTGCAAGATGTCAAATCGAACAGATGGTTTAGAAACCAAATCAGGTAAGTTGAGATATTTATTTGTGAAGTAGATTCAACGGTTGTACAGTAAAGTATACAAGGGTAAAAATTGAAAAAACTTGACTTCATCATGACAATTACACCCCAATGTATGATATATTAGTATTAGTACTAATAGACGATATGGAATAGTTCTTAGTGGTACATAATGGTTAATAAAGGAAAGCATAAAAATCTGAAGTAATAATCAATTTATCTACCTTTAAAAACGTAAATATGACCCTGAGCAGAATTGAACATGGTGTCAAACTTTTGCTCTTTGCACAATTCAGGATCCTCCTCGCCTGTCGTTGGTTCTTCAGATTTCGGACCATTGTTGGGGCTCGCTCTTGTTTTCTGTCCATACAAAGCCTGTATAGCATCGATGTCATCGTTGTCAAGGATACCTTCCTTCGTGTATTGCTTATAAACCGGCGCCATGAGAGCCGCCCTGACATCGCTATGGCTCAGACCAAGTGAGTGTCCGAATTCGTGGGCTGCAACCTGCAGCAGATTCGTACCCCGAAGACCCCGTACAGTCCACTGCTCACTGTCGTCGAAATGAGCATCTCCACCGTAGATCGGGAAGTACGCATGCGCCAAAGTACCGCCAGGACCATCAAATGGATCACCATCACCGTGTTCGCCTACGGCGAACTGGATTTCTATATGCACGCTCTAATGGTAGAAAACAAAAAACATTGTTATGAACCAATATCAAAGAAACATAAGGTGTGTTTCATATCATAAGTTCTTATTTGATACGTATGAGAATATTAACCTATTAAATAAAAAAAGGAACTGACATGATAATCTTCCGATTTTCGAAATCAGTGAGTGTTATAAGTGAACAAGAACTTCAATGATCTACGTTACTGTGTGTAAGGTAAGTAATTTGCTCTGTATATAAATTTAAGTAGATTTAAAACTTATATGTACATTGATGTGTATTTTTATTAAGTATTGCTTTGTATTCGCTAACTTACATTTATATTTACATATAGTTATCGATTTATAATTAAGATAATAATTTGTTTTAATCTGCAAATGTGTATTCAATTTTAAGTATAATTCTACTATAGATTCGTTTTTAGGCACTATGTTTATTTATAAATGTTGGTTTATATTCGTTAACTTATGTTCGTAATTGTCAGGATGAAGATCATAATTGTTAATTTATAATGGCGTAATTACTTTTAAGCAGTTGTATAAGTTCGTTTGTACGTACTTTTCTGTTTTCAAATTTATTTTGTATTTGATGTATTGATTAATTTATTACCTCATAGTTAGTTATTAATTTTAACTAAGTAATCTAAATTTGTTTGGGCCTGAAATTACTATTACCTTGGCATCGGCGGGTTTTTGAGTGAACGTCAAATCGGTGAATTCGGACCAGACGTTGAACGCTTTTGCGACTTCTTCGTCAACCTGCGCCTTCGTCAAAGTCTTCCGCGGATACTTCGTTATCTTGTAAGTCAAGTTACGAACGCGCCAACGTGACCCTGTTGTTAAAAAAAAATCGACGCGTGAACAAAATTTGAGCAATTCGATTGACAGTTCGTAAGGATAAAAAATTATGTGGATCGTTTCGCGTCGTCACCCTCGATCAATCACGAGCCAGCAAGTGACGACACGCGGAACTGCGCGACAATCGGCCAACGGGAAAAACATTTAAAAAACGTTCCACACGCCGTTAATCCGTTCTCGCTGGACCGCAACGTCGCGAAATTGTCACTCCCAAAAAAAAAAAATTTACGAAAATACAAAACTCATTTTTATTTTATGCTCTTTCTCAAATCTTTTCTTTTTTCTTGCGTCAGGCCTCGTGGTTGACAAATATTGTTTCGTTGCGATATTTCCACGTGAGTATATCATAATAGCGGAAAGTATGAAAATTTTTATAAAATATATCTTTAGAAAATTGAGCTCAGAAATTGTAAACAAGAATTGTCATTGATTGCAGTATGAATATTCGAAAAATTGTTAATCTTGGAAAATTATTTTCTGCATTTGACTGTTATCGTCATTATTATTATTAGAATTATTACATTGATTGGAATTATTATGCGATACCTTGAAGGATGTATCTCTTCGATCGTCCATCGGATGATCCAATTTTGTCCTTGACACCACATCTCGGTTTAGCCATATATTCTGCAGTCTCCTTATCCAATTCGCCTTGAAAAAAACAACAAGAAATCGTGTAAATAACTGTTTTTCTTAATGTTGATTATTTTATTTTTCCTCCATACATGTTTGCTTCTGTTTTCAAAAGAGAGAGAAAGAAAATGTGAGGAACAAGATTATTGCTCAAAAGTGGCAATTATTGTCTCAGGGTCGTCAGGAACTTTAGAAAAAAAGTATTTTTGAGTTTATCGCAAAATAAAAGTTAGATATGCAACGGTAAGATGATATTTTTTTTTCAATTCCGGAGCAGTAAACCCTCCGTTAATTGTTAATTGTACGTCATTTAACATCTTTGTTACGAAGGAACGATTTTTCTGTTTTCTCTCTCTCTCTCTCACTCTTTAATCCCGGTGAGGAGCAATAAAAAAACATTAATTGTACGTTATCTCACATCCTTGTTTCCTCGTAACTCGCTTCACGGTCTTGAGGAAAAGAAGAAAAATAAAATTTTCGATTTATCCCCACTTTATAAAAAATTTTCGTAGGTTTTCATTGTTTACTCAGCTTATTACATTTTGTTTGAATTGTTAATGAACACAAAATATTAAAAATGTATTAAAAAAATTAAAAAATAAACCAATAGAAGTTTGAAAAAATTTGTATTAAAGGAAATGTATGCAACAATAATCTATTGAATTAAATCATAATTTTAATATGGTCGAATTATCTAATTGCCATTTAATTGTCCATCACAAATTCTTAGTTATGAAACGTATTTTTTAAAAAGACTTTCCAATCATTTTCCGACCAAAAGCGTATTTCACCAAAAATCGAATTTTCAATTCATGTTTTTTTAGCACCTATCGTTGGACCTTTATCAAAAGGATCCGAAAAATTTTACACTTCAGATTTTATAACTCGAATATCTATTCTAAAAAATGTCTTTTTAAAAAAGTTTCTGACCATTCATCACAAAATTAAAGCTTATAAAAAACTTCAAAATTGAAACAAAATCGAATCTCACATATAGTTGCACTTTTCACATGTCTGTAATTGTTTTTCGAATTTCCCGAGCCTTGGAAAGTGAAAAGATTTGTTCGACGGTGATAAGAAATTGTGAAAAGTCAAGATTATCGTGTCCTTGACACAAATCCAATCACACACCTTTTTCGAATGTTTACATTTTTCGTCTTTTTTTCCATACACATTTTTTCGTCGTCTGTCATTTTTGAAAAAAAAAATCGCGCCACGTACGAAGGTCATTATTTGTATCAATAGTGAAAAAAGCCGGACGACACTTTGTCTCACTTTCCTCGCACGTGAATCATGCCGTTTAAGCGCCATCAATTCTCCTTTGGTCGAGAATTCATCGAACTCGATCTCTGAATCATCCTCGCGCCAGGGGACAACGAAAGGAGAAAAAAAAATAATTTCTACGAAGCGTCTCGTCAGACGGAGACAAAAAATGAAAAATGTGGAAAAATTGGAGTCTCGTAAAAGAGAACAAAATTCGTTTCGAATCGGATTGACTTCTTGAGAGAGAGAGAGGAAAAGAAAAGAGAGAGAGAGAGCGAAAATTTCCGATGTACTACTCGGATGAATGCATCCGGTTGGATTAAATGGATGATTCACGCTCTCGCGGCAAAAGGTACACGCACCGATGAAAAAAAATGAACAAGAACGTCGTCAGGAAAAAAAAACATTGCTCACTCGTCCTGAACAATTGCGATTCAACTTTGGTGACAGTGTGTCCTATTTTGTTATTGAAATATTATTTATCAACATTAATAACCTTTTGTCATGTAAAATCAATTAATTTTTTATATTTGTAACAAATTATCAATTATTAAAAATGTTTTTTATTTATTAGAGATAATTTGTTATAAATAAAATTATTCTTTGTTGCGTATGAATTCTTGTTAATATGCAATATGAAAAAAAATGAATTTCGCAACGAATTTGAATTCAATTATCCACAATTTAATCAATAAAGAAAACATAAAACATGTTTTGTGTTTTTTTTTATCACAAATTATTGTCAATATTCCATTCGATATTCGATGTTGAATGAATTTTGCAATAAATTCTGAATTATTTATATTGAAAAATTGAGTTGAAAAATATACCTGTAATGTTGAGATTATTGAACGCCTGATATTCGGAAATGGCGTTCTTCATAGTCTCCTGGCTGACGATTTCACCGTTCGTTGGGTTCGTAGGTGGCAAATAACCGTACTGGGACAGGTATCTCTGAAAAAAAATGAATCATTTTTTCATGAGAAAAAACATAATATATATTACTCTAAATACATTAGAATAATTTCTTAATAAATAAATAATACCAAAATTCTATTAAAAATTTCAAAATTTGCAAAATTTTTTGTATAAATTAAAAAGTTGTTCAATTTTTTTTAATTAATCGGGAATTAAAAAGAACGGTTTTATCGTCAACAGTATAGATTTTAAAAAAATCAATACAAAAATGTTCAAGGTCTCTGCATAAGCGACTCGATATCTAATCCAGAATATAGGTTTTGGGTCGTCCGACGACGATAGTGGAAACCACGAGATCGTGAAAGAAGTGAGAGTGAGAGAGCGAGAGCACGAGAGTAAGAAACAAAATTGAAAAAAACCCATCGCGGTACGTGACGACTCGTAAATTAAATTCCTTTTGTCCTGGGAACAAGTGATAATGTCGTAATAGGCGAAAAGGAAGATAACATGGCGTAAATCTATAAAAAATGGCTAGTGATTTTTTCTTTTTTTTGTATTTTTCATGTGACGTGTAGATTATTTTGAATATTTTATCGTTTCGAAGATTTATGGTAATTCATCATTATTTTATTTATATTTATTTCTTCATTATTAATAATCATTAATATGTCCTATTACAATTTTATTGTTTATTGTAATTATTTGCTATTTCAAGTAGTTAGTCCTTACTCTTGTTTATTATATTTATTAAATACATTGTTACTGTTTATTCAATTTTTTGTTGTCCTTTATCACATTGAATATATACTTTCATTTTTTTTGCATTGGAATGAAAAAATGTCACATTTTATTTACTCAATTTTTTGCTCGAATGTAATTATTATGACTGATTAATCCTGTTGATGATGCGTTCGGGGACAGTGACCTCTCTGTCGCAGAAACGAGGTTGAAGAGAGTGGAGTGACCCGATAGGGATCGCGAGGCTTGACACTCTCGGACGACAAAAAAATTGTCCAAGCTTTGTCCATTTTACATTTTTGCAGTTCTTGCGAGAAGATAATTTTTACTTGATTATCTAAACGACAATTCGTACTTTTAAAACAATAAATTAGTTTCTATGTATTTTTATGTACTGGACATTTCAATGCCAGGTTCTTCAAGATTTGACATTTGAAAAGTTTGAATTAAATTCATTGTATTAAAAATTAAATTAGACATTGGCATTTTTTTAAATTGCTGTTTTGCGACACTAAAAAAATAAATAAAAAAATGAATAAAAAAAATGTTTATCGATAAAATAACCTAATTCAGAGGTTTAACTTTAAAATAGTTATTAAAAGGACCTTATAGTCCCATTTTTAGACGAGTTATGAGCGTTCAAAATTAGAAATGCATTTTTTCACTCGAATACAAAAATCTCGATAGGTTTCATAACCTGTCTTTTTCTTTTGTTTTAAAGATGCTTCACAGATCCAAAATATATATCAAAAAAAAATTCAGTACATTGAACAAAAGTATCAAGATTGATTTTTTTTTTCAAAAACCAAAATGAAGTTAAAGACAATAGAAAAATGACAATAAAATTGAAAAACGTGTAGACAGAAAATAAATTTTCATCGCAGGTGTTTAATTTTTGATAAGCATTATGTCAACTGACGTATCACTTTCGTTATCAGTCAATACGTTCTATCATTCATTTTTTGACTTTCCTGGAACTAGCGAATTACAATCGCCGAGAATTGCTGCTAAAAATTTTTGCATTTTCCGATCAAGAAGCGAAAAGTCTCACAAAGGAAATTATTCACGCGTGAATCGTCCCGACGAGTTTAGAAAACTTAAAAAATAAGAAATAACGAGACTCAACAACGAGAAATGTCAAACGCAAGACACACGTACGGTTGAGTGTAAAAAAAAATTTAAAAAAAGTAAAATAAAAAGATAAATACCTTCGAGTTCCAATCCCATTATTCGCGACAAAACGCGACACCAATACCGAGAATCGTTTGAGAGAGAAAAAAAGAAACAAGATCTTTGGTGATTCACAGACTCCTGGAGTCTGAGTCTCGTTTTTCTCGATTAAAAAAAATCAAGACTATTGATTTTTTTAAAAATTATTGATTCTTGATTTCCTTGCTATCTCTTATACCCCTTACTTAATTAAAATTCTTATTTAACGTTTAATTTTTTATTTTTTAAATTATTTTACTTAATTTCTTTTTTCAATTTAAAAATTATTTAAAACCCTTTTTTAATTTTCAGTTTCTTCATCCGAATTTTTAATTTAATTTCATTCTATTTTGCATATTTTGTTTTATTTCGTGTCATGTTTGAAAATGTTATCTCAGTTTTGAAAAATTGTTTATTTTTTATATTTATTTCTTGTAATTTTTCTTCTATTGTTACGATTATTGTTGTCATTATTGTTATTATTATCATCGTAAGATCGTAATTTAGTAGGTGTGAATCTCACCCACGAGGATGAGTCTCGTCCAGGGAGACGAGTCAATGGAAATGTCTGAGCGATTTCTCATACGAGCGCACTCACCACCCCGAGGCGGAATCGTCACGTTTCCGGTCAATTTATATATGAATTTTGATTCACTCTTTTTTTCCTTGGTTTTTTTTTCTTCGAGTCATTGAATGTTTGCGATTTCATTTTGCTAATTTTTTTATTTGCGATTCGACTCGGATGTTTTGAAAAATGTATTTTATATTTAAAAAAAATGTTTTATATTATTTATTTTGTCATTGTTATTTTTTTCGTTGATTCTTTGAATGATTGTGAATCTATGTGCAAATTTTTTATTTATTTAGAATTCAATCCGGAAGTCAGAAAAAATGTATTATATTTTTGATGTTTGATTGATTGTTGAGTAATCGAAAAAATTGAGAAATATTTTTATTGCCTGATGAAACTTATATTTGTTTCTAAACAGTTGCATATTCGAGGAAAATGGCCGGAAGAAGTTCTCACTTATTTCAGGAAGTTTTTTACTGAATTGATTCAATTTATATTAGAATAAATAAAAATTCCTAAAAATGGTTATGTCGGATTTTGATAATAAAATCATTTTCATTGTACTATAAAGAATGGTGACGATTTCTCATAGAATTTTATGAATCGGATTTGGACCAATTCAGTTTTACTTGTTTTCGATTCATTCTCTAATCAAAATTCCATTAGATAAATATAAAAATTTTCTGCATCACAAAAAAAATACTTTTGAATAATTTCCAATTTAAAATAAATCGCTAAAAATTATTAAAAAATCTAGTTTCTTGACACTTTACTCGTCAAATTGTTCAACCGCATTCCTCGCAACGCTCAAATGAGCTTGCACGTACTCGACGCTCATTTTTGCATAAGCGCGTAAATGAATTCTAACGCATCCCGTCCTCCGCAAAATTTTTCACGCTCTGCCACGTTTCTTTCTCTACAATAATCAGTGCGAAACGTTATCGCTTTGCGCATTGATAACAAATCGAGAGATAAAAGCATTCCTTTGAAGCATCTCAAGAAACCATTTTCCTATTTATAATTTTCATAGACTGCGGAAAAATTGAAAGACGTCAATGTGTTCTTGAACATTTTTATTCATGCTCGTGACTTCTTAAAAGAAATGAATTACTTGAATCATAAACAATATAAATTAAATCTACAATTATATGTAATTATATCAACAATCAATATATAAAATAAAACACAATGTAATTAAAATCAAAATTAATTAATGATCAAAAAGTTATTGGAAAAGCAATATAAACAAAAAAACAATAATCATATAATTTATTAAAAATATTAAAATATATTTTATTATAAATTGTCATGACTATAATAATAAAATATTTTCAAAAATAGACATGAATAATAAATTATAATTCTTATAAATTATAGTTATTACAAAAGTACTAAAGTATTTAATAATACTCGCAAAAACACCATCAAGATGGTGTAAAAAAGGAGGCAAGTACATTTTTCCGTAGCATTATGGTAAATAGTTGAGAAATTATTGTAACATTA
>JAPYYX010001580.1:0-23633 GCA_030522605.1 Cremastinae sp. B BG-2022a | reverse complement strand
GGCGAGATATAAATCCAGATATCAAATCCGATGTGACTCATCGGAAACATGCGTCTCGGTGAAGACTCAATTACGACTTTTTCATCGATCGAAATCAACGAGAGTATGAAAAAAAGCATTGACGAATGTTTAGGAATAATTCGAAATCGTATACGAACGTCCGGACGATTTTTCTTCCTGGAGAATTTTCCGAATTTTTCGAAACTCCAGAAAGTTTGGTCGGCGAGATATAAATCCAGGTCTCCCCCGGGGGGTCGCCGGTATCAGAGGGAAAACGCTGAATGCAGAATACGTTTCTCTTCTGGTTCTTATCGAGAGTCTCTCGCGGTGGCTGAACGATCGAGTCGATGGTTTTGCGGAGAGTGAGATAGGCTTCGGTCTCTCCGGCTGCCGTTTCTTTGACGATCTTTATACGGGAACCTTTGGGGGACGGTCTCGCGTGTTTGTAGGAAGGCTTCGGCGTCGGAAAGGCAAGGAAATCTCAACAGGACCGAGAGACGTTTTTTCGTCTTTTTCCCTCCCGGTCGACGTTCACGGTGACTTCTCGATCCTCGCGAGAGAGAGATAGAGAGAAAGAGAGATAGAGAGAGCACATCGAACAGAAAAGTCCTGAGCCGCAGGATTTTTCCTTCTCGGTATATGACTCGGTTCGAGGGCGTCCTGGTCTCGGGGTGAGATAATCGCGGCTCGAACAATAAGTTCTATACACGGTCGCGAGTCTCCGGAGGAAGACGAGGAGGCGAGATGATCTTTGTGAAGTACGGAGCCGGGATCGAGAGGAGGATCGAGGGAGATACCGGAGCGAACACGGGGAGAGAGCGAGGGACAAGACAAGAAAAGGGTCTGGCGAATGGGTTAGAGGATTGCGACTCGCTCGAGGGGTTGCTTTTCTCTCCCTGGCGACGCGAGACCGGGCAAAGGAGGAAAAGGAGCCAAAGCGAACCAGCTGGCTCTCTGCATTTTCTGCACCAAACACGGTTTATGCCAAAATAGAAGAGAGAAAAAAAGAAGAAAGCAAGAAAAAGATTCGCGAGGGTCACAAAGCCTTCCAAGTGGAAGCTCTTAAGGAAAATCGGGATCTTATCATTCTTTTTATTTTTCTTTATATCTATTTTTTTCTCGTTTCTTCACCCGAGTTCTTTTCCTCGTTACCGCGTTCCTCGAACCGTCAACTCCGAAAAATGTCTCGATCGACACACACAGCTTAGAAGTTGATCCAACATCCGGTTCTAATGTATTTCCGGGAAGAGCCCGAGAGAGCCGGATGTCGCCGAGGTCGCGAAGATCGTTAACTTCTCTCGTCACGGCTATCAAGCCCGAGCGAGCGTTGTTTTGCTCGCTCCCAACGGAGTAATGCTCCCATCCGGGGAAGCCATCTTCGACCGCGGAATAAACAGTCCGAGTATCCGGCTACGAGGCTCCGTTAAATTTAACAGCGAGCAATTATCGATTGGAGGCGATAAAAATTTCTATTCATTTATATCCCTCGAATATCCCTTTCGAATAATCTTTTTTTTGTTCCTGGGGCTTATTCTCACTCCACGGCTCGAGTCTTACAACTCTCCATCACGAGATTCCTCTATTTAAATATAGACACGGAAAGGAATACGCTTAACGCGATTTCATCTTCGCTTCTCGGAGCTCTCGCTCGACGCCTTATTCCATTTCATCCCTCGAAACAGAGCGGATAATAGAGAGAGAAAAGTCTGAGTGCTCGTCCATTCCAGCCACGAAATGGATCCCTCGGGCTCGATTAGGACGTTTGTTCTTCTCGAAGAAATCTCAGTCGTAACGTTACCTCTCACTTTTCTTCACTCCGCGTCGTCTCTCGCGCTCCTCTCTCCTCCTCACGGTATCTTCCTACCATTTTTATGGCATATCCCTCGGACGAGAACGTTGACAGCAAAGGAGCGGACCGCTCGCCCGTCACGCAGCTTCCTGGGACACATTTGAGGAGTCCATCGAGACCTCGCTCTTCGTACTACACACTCCTAACAACTACGATAAAACGATAGCATTCCCTCTTCACCGAATCGTACGCTTTGCTCCGAGATCCTCAGATTTCAAAATGGAAGGTGAGAGATAAAGAGGAAGTCGAGCTCGCATCCTCGGTGAAATCCTCTCGTGAACACGTGTAATATCACGAGACGTCGCGAGCTCGTAGAGACTCGTGAGTCATCGTAAAAATGAAAAAAAATATCTCGACGTTGCGGTGTTTTTTTACTGGAGAAATAAATTTATATTTTAAAAAAGGAGATGAACGTTTATCGCTGAAATATATATTTCGAGTCGTATGAATTATTCCTGACTTCTTGATTGCACCGGTGCATAATACTTGGAAATATTTTCGATAATGGTAATCAGTCTTCGATGATTAAACACGCTAACGACCATTATACCATCGGATTTGATCCATCGGCGTATATATGTGGAATGGAATTAATTAATAATACCGATCGCTGGGCTCGCCCTCTCTTTCTCCTTCGTCCCTCAGGACTTGACCGAATCGATGGCGTGTATCATTCCAAACGGATTCAACGATTCGGTTGATTAGTCAATCGTATAACGCCGTCCCTGTACCCGGAATTACGAACCGTTCTCCAGAGGATGAGAATTTTCATCAAATCCAAGATAGCCAAATGTCTGACGAATCCAATTTTCGGTGCGATCTTCATTTTCTTCGACCTCATTTTTACGTTTCAGCTAATCTTGAATATCCTCGATCCACGGAGTATCACTTGATCAATCTCGCTGTCGAATTTTCGATAATTGGTAGACTCGGAGATGAAAGATTTTTTCGATATTGAAGAAAAAATAAAGAGATCGCTGAGGGGCTAATCGTGAATTCGCTCGGTCGCGACCTCATCGGAAATCTCTCCGAGGATGCTCGAGCGAGGCCGTTAGCGAGCTCCGCGTTTCCGATACGCAACTTTTTTCCACTCGCTATCGGAAAAAGAGTTATCTTTTCAAGGACGTTAAAAAGATCTCGCTGTGTGTTAGCTCGGATGTATAAAGTGTACACTTAAAATCCACGTGTGTGCGACATTTAATGTGTATGTAAGATATTTCGAGATCTCTTTTCTTTTTCTCAACGATCCTTACGGTGCGCCCTCGTCGTCGAGGACCTCGTACTCGAGGTCAAATCACGATCCTTTACTCTCCTCCTCGACCACCCTACCCCTTGATCCGGAAGTGGTCTCCAACGATCCTCCATTTTGTTCGCAGTAACATAAAATGGAAAGTCTGGGGATGCCTCGGACGACCCGAAAACTTTTCTTCCGCCGGTTCTCTCGTACCTCAATGCCCTGTTACGATCATTCATATCGAAGCCCTTCGCGGATAGAGAATCTTGGAGAAGCGCAGCTCTTAAAATTTTCATGTGTGTGTATACTAAAAATTCAGCAAAAACTTTTGCGAAGAGTCTGAAGAGCTCTTTTGGCAAAAAAAATTTTGTGATAGAAATTTCCATTAAATTTCAGAAATATATTTCGAAAGTATGGGAAGAACGTGTTGTAAAAAAGACATTAAGAGTTTGGAAAAATGTAAATGTAAAGAAGACAATTGAGAATTGGTGTCCTGAATACTACACGAACAAAAGTGTGAAATATTTTCAAAAAGAAGAATAAAGTTATTTTCGAAGTATGAGTACACGAAAAGAATTATTGACGAGTGGGAACAAGAGTCCCTGCAAATATAATTACGACATCTCAAATTTAAATAAAAAATTGTCCAAAAAAATGAATAATTCAATTAAAAATTGTAACACAAAATTTTAAAATAAACATTTTCACTCCAACGTTATTTCAGTAAATTTCTCATGTTCCTAAAAATTAAATATCATTTTTTAATTTAAGTTTCGTAGAAACAGAAATAAAAATTAATTTGAAAAAATTAAATTTTCATATGCGCAGGATCCAATATAAAATACATCAAATAAAAATACATGAAAACATACTCAAGAAAGTAACGCTAGATACGATCGACAAAAAAATAAAACTGACATATAAAGTTGTCGAGTTTAAATGCGAATGATCGGCGTTGACGTGAGTGTAGTCATGACACTCTCGGGTTCTCTTTACAGGCGTGTACACGTTGAGTAAAGCGTTTCTATATAACATCGTGTATTAGAAGCCAAAGCGTAGCGGGCGTATAGGGTCGTCGTGGTTGGTAAGCGGAAGTGGGCTTGGCCTACTTTGATCCGGACAACAAAGAAGCCTCCTTGACTGTACACAGCGCATAATCGTCAACGAGACTAGCTCGGAGAAAAAAAAGCGAGAAGACGTGAAGGAAAAAAGACATAAAAAAAAGAAAGAAAGAAAGAATCGAGAAGAAACGTGTCGAAGAAGGATGGGCCAGGGAGTGAAAGAGGATAAATGGGATAAAAAAAAAGAGTCAGATAGTCGAAAGAAAAAAAGGAAGGAAGGGAAAAGAGGTCGTGGCCCTATAACTCTACAAGGTGCGGACAAACGCGGAGCGCCATCTTTCTTCGTACGTGTAAAAGATACGATTTCATTCCGGACGGCATGCTTTCTCGTAAACTCGAGCGAGTCACATATTTCAGGAGGAAAATAACATTATTCCGCCGCCACGAATACATCCATACGTCTCTCTTTATTTCGTACGTGCGTTCTCCTGTGGATATATCCGGTAAGTTCATGCGAAGAGAGAAAAGCCTGTAACCTGTTACGAGGAAGCGGATAGCGTGAAACTCGTCGTCAACCCCGTGCAACTGCGTTAACTCTCGTGTTACGCTTGGATACCGAAAGATACCAGTCACCTAGAAGGGGTAGTCACGTGCCTACTGTTTACCCGTGTCGTCCTTTGTCCCTACCAGTTGTCACGAGTACCATGCATCAGGCCAAACATCGCTCCACGCTCGATCGCGTGCCCGTGTCTCGTGTCTCGATCGCTCGGGAAAACTATTCTCGATACTATAAAAAGCTGCCTGATAAAATATTTGAAGTTAAATTAAAAATAGGAATTTTTAATTTTTTTTGCTACGACTTGTACCCAACATTTAATTGATGAATATTTATTTTATAATTTTGGTACTCTTGTCAGAAATATTTAAATATTTATATATATTATAACGTATTCTAACGATAAATGTTAAGTAAAGTTACTTCAAATTTCAGAAAAGTGGTCTTTCTAAATATTTATCAAATATTCTAAGTTAACCCAATTGAAAACAGACTGGGACATTATTAATATTATTATTATTATTTAAATATTTTTAAATTAAAATTGTTTTTAAATTGTCAATTTTGAAAAATTTGAGCTTAAAAGGGTTAGAAAATGAAAGGGACACCTGGGAGTTGAGAAAATTTCGAGAAGATGCTTTAGTCGTGTCGAAGAAAATTGACTTAGAGTGAGAATTACATGTCTCGAGGTAAATAGAGGGATCGCTAGCTTGTAAGCTTTCTCGTTGACTCGTTGGCTCTCTCTGATCTTATCGTCCTCTATTTAACTGAGCTTCTGCCTCTTGCCTTGTCCTCGGCACATTCTTCCCTGCTGTTTGTTCGGGGGCGGCCGATCGATACGGGCTTATACGGAAACGGGAGGATCGAGAAGTTTTTCGCGAGAAGAAAAAAAAAAGGGAAGAACCGCCGAGTCCTCCGTTAGCTCCGGCAAGTTCCCATTATCAATTTCGGTTTTCTCATTAGAGCGAAACTTGGCGACTGCACGGAATCTTCGAAACAATGAGAAAGTTGGAGAGCGAAACGTCTCTTTTGTCTTGAGAGCTCAAATTTCATTTCTCCGAGAAAAAAAAAACGGCAAAAATCGTTTCTCTCTCTCTCCTGTCCTGTCCCTCTCTCGCCTCCTCCCATCCCGGTCTCATGTTTTTTCTCCGAGTTTTTTTCCTTCGTGTTTCGTCGACAGTGACTGAGCATGAAGTGATCTTTATCAGTTCATCTGCTGTGCTCTTTTTCTTTCCTTTTCCTCGCTCTTTTTATCTTCCTTCCCAAGCTGCTTCACTCTGGGCTTCCTTGCTCGGCGATCCATCTCGAGTTTATGCCCCTCTGCAGCGACTTCGCTCGCTCTCCTTTTTGTGTCCAGACATCGCGGTGATCCACCTCATCGTGTGTAGCTCCACGATCGCAGCCCTTCACTGAAACTGACAAAGCGAAGATCAGACCGTACACGAGAGAAAGAGAGAGAAGTAAAAAGGTCTCGCAAGGTTAATATCCACCGAAAACCCAATTTCAGCAATGCCGAGCATTCAAATTGAGATTCTGACGTAACTTTAACCAACTCTATTTCAGATATCTTCCTCGAACAAAGGCAACGAGGATTCCTCCTCCACCTCGTCCCGATAAATTCGATCATTCCTGTCACAATATTTTCTCGCCCGTCCAATATTTTCTCCGAGGGACAATCGTTTCGTCACTCGTCTTTTTCTCTCACGAAAGTAATATCGAGGAAATTTCGATCTCGGATAATTTTACTTTTATTTCGATTTTTGGAGAAAAAATGTCCGCTGAAAATGTTTGATTTAATATAAAAAGGACTTCGTAGCAAGAGTACAAGAGCAGCGATGATAAAAATATTGTAGGAAGAGCAGAGGAGTAATAAAAAGGTATTTTGTATCAAGAGAAGCGGAGGATATAAAGGGTTTGAGGGATTTTGTATCGCGTGGGTGTTTGTCGTAAGGCGAAACAGGAGTATCGGGCCAAGAGACTGAAGTTACGTGTCTATGCTGTTACAAAACGAAACGACGACAGCGATGATGACGATGGCAAAGAAAGAAAGAAAGAAAGAAAGGAGAAGAAGACGGAAAAAGAAGAAAGAAGGACCGTCTCTCTTCTGTCTGGAGGAGGCTCGTCGTTAAATCCTACGCCGGGGAAGGGAGAGAATCTTCTATAGCCGAGTGTATACTCGAAGAGTTTGGTGAACGGATGAAAAGCCACGAGGATGAGCGAGAGCCAGGGAGAAAAAAACGAGAGATGGAAAAAAAGAGAGAGAGAGAGATGAAAAAGGAGAGAACGAAAGGATGGAGAGTCGAAAAAGAGACAAAGAATGATGGAAAGAGAGAAAAATAGAGAAAAAAGGAAGTCGGGAGGAAGAGAGAGAAGGGAAAAAAGTATCAAGAGTTACAGGAGAAGAGCAACGGTGCAACGATCTGGAGGGAAAAAGGAGGGTCACGCTCCGGTCACTGACATCCAAGAGCGCGGGCGAGATCTTTTTTCTCTTCTTCTTTTTTTCTTCTTTTTCTTCTTCTTCTTCCTACTCTCTCTCTTTCTCGCTCTTTCTTCCTCCAAGTCTCGTCTTCCTTCTTCTCGTTCCCGCTTTCCTCAGTCCTCCATTACCTTCGGTTTATGTCTTTCGGATTCGCAGGAATTATTATTGCTATTTCTCCTCGATCTTTCTCTTTCATGGAAAAAAAAATCGGTTTTTCTATCACTCTTCTCTCTCATCGTTCCTCATTCCTCTCGTTATTCAAAAGTCTTGCTCCCCTATGATTTATGTCTCCGGAATGTTCTCACAAACACCCGCGAATTGGCCAAGAATTTGTTACTTCTCTTTTTTCTCTCGTAACAGTAAATGCTACGAATGTCAGTGCTGATGCGATACAAATAACTTTGAATATTTTTAATTCGAATTGGAAATTGGAAACTTTTTAGGTGTATCGATGAAAAGCGATATCAGAATGTATTAAAAATTTAAAAAATTGTATTTTATTGTAAAATACGAGAATAGTTACGATTCTTGTCTTTCAATAGTTTTGAGCAATCGGAGAATGGAGTTTCATTTCTTTCTGTAAATATAGCTTAGTCAAGGCAAATAGTGATGTGAAACGTCATAGACAGGTTTATTGTTCAGTGAGTATCGAGCTCACTCTGCTTGATAAGCGTCAGGTACAGGTGAGCACTGTCGTGTACTATGTAATAATGTAATACTGTACGTATGACAAAGATTGGCGTGACGATAGAAATACATTTCGCAACAATTGGATTACCTTCGGTAAATAAGTTTTACTTGGAGTCTGATTACCAAAAAGAAATTTAAATATACAAAATGGACATTGAAATTATTGAAAAGTCTGAAAAAAAATCACGAAATAGTTGAAATTAAAAATTATGAGAACTCGATGTAGGAACGAGTTTTGAAAAACGTTATTCGTCGTTCAATTACACGACAGGCCGACAAAGAAAAAAATTTAATTATACCCTAGAACAATTTTATGAAATTCCTCTATAATTTAATTTTTAGGCAATTTCCTTAAAACACGAGATAATTCTTCAAATATTAAAACGGGAAAGCGTTCTCTTTATTATATTTCATACGGTATATTCGCTTGATTTTGAAATTAACAATAAAATTGAATTGAAATGCATTTTAAGTATTCGAGGAAAAGTTTGTTGAGTCGTTTTTTGGGTCGGAGAATGTTTTTTTAAGCTTCAATAAATCCTTGAGGACCCTGGATTTTGGTCTACATCACGAACTCGTAGTCTCGTGAATTACTCGTCGTGACGTAGTCCAGTCTCTCGACTACCGAGAGGGACCTGGAGAGAGTTCAGAGTTCCGCGGTGCGAGGGAGAAGAAAATAGAGGAGGAGCGAGGGCGAGAGAGAGAAGGAGAGAGATTGAAGAGCGGCGCGGGATAGAACGAAGTGAAAGGTCGTGCCGTTTGTGCTGACCGCAGCGAGAGCCCAGAGTTCAAGTACCATTGGAAACGTTTGAACGCTTGCAACTAGCAACGCTGCAATCCCTCTTTCTTTTTTTAACCCAAATGGATTATTGTCATTCGCAGACGTTTTTTAAGCCCGTTAATTGAGTTGATAAATCGCGAGAGGAGTCCAAAAAAAATTGAGTGTCCATACATCCGAAGTGTATTTTTTTCAAAAATTTATCTCAACGAATCATTTCCATCATGATGATAAATAAAAATAAATAATGAGAAAAAAAATTATTATGAGAGTGAGATATTTCATTTTTTCAATTAACATCTTTAGAACGGTATTTTAATTTTTCGAAATGAATTTTCTCGCCATATTTTTAATCGTGAAATAAAAAAAAAATACAAAAAAATGAGTGCCCATACATCCGAAGCGTATTTTTTTCAAAAATTTATCTCAACGAGTCATTTCCATCATGATGAAAAATGAAAATAAAAATAATAATAAATAATGAAAAAATAATTGTTATCTGAGTGAGATATTTCATTTTTTTCAATCAACATCTTCAGAACGGTATTTTAATTTTTCAAAATGAATTTTCTCGCGATATTTTTAATCATTAAATGAAAATGTTCGAATAGTTTAATTTTCCAAATGTGTTTTCCTCTGAAAATTTTTTTATCTAGTCCCAAGTTTAATTCGTCCATTGTCAGTTAACTGTGGGAATAAGAAAGGAGAGGACAAATAAATAGTGCAGAAAAGAAGGAGGAAATGCGATAAAGACAAAAGGAGAATGAAGACGTTGGATTAAATTTCGCTTCGTTAAAGTTCCGAGTGAAAGAGGAAGCACACCTTTGCCCGCATTGTTGTTTGCTTCTCAAAGAGCCGTACTTATCGTTAGTACTTGCTTTCTAATTGAACTTGAAAATGAGGAAAAGAGAAGTGAGCGAGAAGAATAAACGAGCAAGCAGTAGCGAGCGAGAGAGAGAGAGAGAGAGAGATCAGAGAAAGGAAAGAAGATAAAAGTGGAAATGGAGACGACGAGCTCACAGACGAATTCTCAGTTGGTTGACTAACGAAACAGTCTGTACAAAATTGCATCAAACTCCGCGTTTTGACAAAGACAATCGTTATAGTCCGCTCGGTACATTCGGAGTATAAAAAAAAAACAATATTGAAAAAAAGGAACGGGACAAAAAATCCGAGCTTCGACGAGATTCAGCAAAAAGAGAGTTTCCAAAGGAGGGAAGGCAGAGAAAAGGAGGTGGGCAAAGCCACGTACACGCTAATTGAATTGATTCCCAGTCCGGCCGAATTTATCGGCCAAAACCGTTAAAAAAATTGAATAAAAGGAAAATAGGAACGAGAAAATCCGAACGTGCTCGTTACCATTGTTATTGTCCAATTTTTAACGAATTCCGTCCCTCGACATTTCCATTGCACGAAATTTCGAAAAAAAATGTCACTTTGTGATATTTTTTCTTGTACTTTTATCTCTCGAATTTTTCATTACTGGTTTTATTGTTTTGCAGCTTTTGGCGAGAGCGACGGGGACGAGATATGACGATGGAGGAATTTTATTTCGAGGGTTTCGGACGAGCCTGACTCCTTGCTCTGCCCGTTCGCTAATTGTCAGGGTGAGCAAAGTTTCAGGTGAGTTCGTGGCACTCGTCTCAACACGCCTTCGAGTGTCCAGGGAAAAGTTGGTAACCGTCAAAAGCTCGTGAAAATTGTCAAGAGCCATGGTGAAAATTGCGAAACGATTTTTCACCGAAAAAGGAACAAGAGGGAGCGCCATCGAGTCACCTGAAAACCTCGAAAGTTTACTCTTACGCCTGAAATTTGCTTTTGACCTGGTTATTTTCGAAAAAAAACGCCGGACCCGTCCTCGGATCCGAGCGAAGCAAGGTGAGCAAAGTTTCAGGTGTGTGAGTGACTCGGGGGTAACGACCCGATTCAGCTGTCATTCTCAACGCTCGACTTCACCAAGTTTTCGATTATCTTTACGAGAAATTGAGTGTAAAATGTCAATTTTTTATCTCCTAAAATACTGTTAACATGTAATAAAAAACACGATGAAACATAAAAAAAATAATAAAATGGTGAAAAGATAATAAAGATGAACTTAATTTTAAATTTAATAAAGATAGATGTATGAAAAAATCGTTTTGAAGAATGACTGAAAAATCGATAATAAACGATGAGGAAGATAAAATAGTCGGGGCAATTTTGGGAAAAGGATGGAGTGTCCAGCGTAATTTTCAATAATCGGCGTTCAGTTGGTATACGAGGTGTACGGGTTACGCAGTTTGATGCGATCGTTATAACGCGTAAAAGCTCTGATAAACGCGTACAAACGCCGGGAGACATAACCTCAGCCTTGTAAATTTTCCCGTCAACGATACAGACCGGTACGTATAACGCTTTCTGAAATGCGCTCGAAACTGTTTGCGACAAAATATTGCAGACATTTTACGAGAGCGGGAGTCATACGAGCCATTCTCCCATTTCCTATCTTCCATAACCTCCACTTTATCCTTTCCATCCATCTCGCTTCTCATTAATGCGTCCATCTCTTTTGCTTGCGCCTGAACGCGCGCTTTCCTTCCTCTTTTCGTCACCGGCGAGAACGACTTTCCATTCGCGCCGTAATCCGCCGGCTCGTTAAAACTGAAGAACTGATCTTCCTGCGTTTACCCGTGACGTCGACGACTCGACGGACATGCGCCTCTGTCCCTCGTAATTCACGTTTACCCCCGAGCGAGGCGTTTTGTTAACGATAAATTGATGCCTTCCAACTGCGTGCGCTCGAAACGCCCTATTTTCTCTCTCCTCTGTTGCTCTTAAACCTCTTTTCATCTATGAGCAAAACTTTGCGAAAATTGTGAGAAAGCGCCTTAGACTCGGGAGAGAAAAGAAATTCCTATGACGCGCGTCATTTCCATACTGGCTTTGGATTTAATTATTTATTTACGAGCTCTCTTGAACATTAACATCATTTGAAATTACAATCCAAAAAAACGTGTGAAAGTTCTAAGTGCAATCTCAAGTTACGAGCAAACATTTTAGTTCTTTTTTTTGTCAATTTCTTTTTCCTAAATTTAAAGCATCTAATTCATAAATTGCCATTGCCCACACGCGTTGGCGCAACATGCAGGAATATTGGCCAACATCGAAACGTGTGACCGGGAAACTTTTTCAGGTTGGATAGCTGGCGCCAACTTGGCCATCGCTCGGCGAACTGTCAGTTTTTGTATTCCGAAACGAATGAAGAATTTGCGGCCAACTTTTTGTCCAACCTTCAAGCACTATCGTTAAGATGACATAAATTACGTTGACTTACGTTGGTCAATAGTGTTACGTTAGTTGAGATGTAGAACACAAAATTTGACCAAATCAGTTGATGACAAGTTGGCCGAGATTAGCGTACGTTCAAATTTGGCGCCAATCAGCTCTACGTCATAAGGCAGCACTACCATACGCGCATCCGTATAAGCCACGGCACAGTGCATAATCTTCATCCTTGTCAATAAGTCGATTTCCATACCTCTTTCCACCTATCCAAACCCTTTATATCTCGACATGTTCACACATCAAACTCAGGCTAACAGTTTTACAAAAACAATACATTTCGCCTTAACACGTCGTTAAAAGAGAGAGACGTCACGCATGATTCGCGCCGAAAGAAAATCAAGGAATAAATTGTAGCTGGATAGAACGGCGCCATCTAGAAACCGAGAGTGGGAAGCGTGCGGGGGAGGAAGGCAAAGAAGAGGAAGAGAGAGCGATTTTCCATGTACGCTGTACCGAAAAAGGACGGAAGATACCAGCAAAATATTCATACGCAAAACTTGTTCCATATTTATTCATAAGCCCTTGCTTTTGATGACAGTACGACGAGGTTTCTTCACACAGACGCGATAACCGAGTTTCTCGGACGAGCCCGTCCATATTACTGTATATACGTGTAAGCGCTCGGTACGGTCGTGCTTACCCCGCGCAATTTATTCCTCGTGTATGCGCGAGAGAACGGCGGTGGCAACGGACAATTTTCAAGCTTTAGGCTCCTCTAACCTCGATGTAACAGTACTTAAGATTCACACCGTTAGAGGACACTCGCTCTCGCGATGTACTTGCCCGCTTTTTATCTACTCCATGCATCTCCTGCTCGTGTTTTGTTCTCTACTCGGCAACCTCGACTACGAGCGACTACACCTATAAAGTACGCATCGCGGAGTTTAAACTCCGCTTCTCGTCTCCTCGCTTCTTCTTTTCTTCTTCGTTTTTTTTCCTCTATTTTTGCGATGTAAATACTCGAAGAATAGACACGGCGCCCATTGTGCACCGGGTTTTTGTTGTGCAAAAACGAGACGGCGTCTTCCATGGAAAATAGCGTTGAGAAAAAAATGTGGGATGAAACAGAGAGAAGACTAATGAATCGCTCTCACTTTTCGCGTTCCTTCGGGAGCGACGATGGAAACCGATCTATTATTCCGGAAGTGTAACGTACATTGTAGATCTTTTCATTACTCCGTATATTCATTAATAAAATGCGCTTAAGAACAATTGTTTCAATTAATCTTGCATTTCTTCACTCAGACGGGTGACAGTTCAAAGCGCGAGCGAGTTCCGCGTTGCGTAATTGTTTTTTACACGCACACCAGTGCCATCTGTCCACGATCCATAGCGAACGAGCAAACATAATTGAATGTACCGGTAAATCGTCATTACGAGAGATGGCGCCATGGGCACCATTCGCGGAGCGATAATTTTATTTGTTTGACGTATCAGGAAGATAACCGAGCTCGAATAGTTTAAGATAAATTTGTATCTTCGCTAATTAAACTTTAATTCTAATATTCTTGCATGCTGACAGTTGCAAATTTGACATCCGGTTTTTGCTTCCAAATTACCTTAAAATTATTTTTTAGTTCTATTTAAATGACTCCTCTGGCCTAATCTCGTTATAAATTATTCATTGATGTTAGAAACATCAAAACATTTCCTTATAATCGCATACTTATCGTTTAGTACTTATTTTATGTTGCTGTCTCTTGAATTCTTGATTTTTTTTCTCATTTCAGTCTCTGTATTTCCATGACTATGGTGGGCTTAGAACTCTTTTTTACTCGTCTGCGTTGTTGAACGTTTCCATTATTCGTATTGTCATGCGGTTTGGATGCTTGCATCTTCTTGAGCTATTTTGTAGGATTTCTGCGCACAACGATTCAATATGGAGAAACAACTTATCGCTTAATTTCCATATTCTCCAAAATATTACATAAACGAATATTTATTATTTTTTGCGACTTGTACCCCGTAAATCACATCGATTTTAATTATCGTAATTATAATAATCAGTTCTAATTCTATCATGTAAAAATGTCTAAGAATTATACTTTCACTTTGGTAGTTTCAAATCTATAATTAAAGTAGTCGTAACTACGACAGCATAAAATATTTATAACTTTAAATATTGTATTTTCATAAAAAAGCTGGTGGACCACATACGAATAAATCGCTGTTACAATTTCGTTCATTGTTGTGCGTAAATCTCTTTTCCTTTAGTTCCAAGCACCTGAAAATAGTTCTCTCTTCATAAGAATCGCCTGTACTTGGAACGTTATTATTCAGCGACTATGGAACGAGCTCCAGTGAACGTGCCGGTCGAATGTCGGATTTTGCACGCTGCAACAATGAGCAGCGAGTGAATTCAATTGTTATGTTAAAATCTCGCAATAACATCGCTCGAAGGATAGAGACGAAACGGGCGAGGGAGAGATTCTGAGATTCGTTTCTGTCGTTTTCGTGAGCGTGGAATCGCCGACACAAAACTCCTTTCAGCATAATAGAATACATAAATATATAAATCTATCAAAAATACTTTTTTCAAAAGTCAAAACGTACAACGAGCAATCAATGAGAGCTGTCCCATGAAAAAACATGAAGAACGTTTTGTAACAAAGTCAAAAGTACTTAGTAAATATATTTAAAAGTTTTTGATCGTCTTTTCTCATTTATTAATTATCGTCAAAAGATAACGGTACCTTGAAATAAGTTCATTTATCTTAAAAATATTTAAAGAAATAAGGAACAAGAATAAAATAATTGCGATAGGGCCAAATATTTACTCTTGTTGATTAAAAGCTATGATAAAATCCATAGAACTCAAAAGAATGTCTAAAAATAGTCAACGATTTGACATCGAATTTTCATTAAACGATTATCGAACCTCCAATGGTGAAGATATCACTTTCGAAATCTTACAATTAATTCATAGGATAGTCGAACGAAACGAATGAACCGAATGATACGTGTAATGAATCACCATAACTACTTTGATAATCTTTGCTCATGACGAAATAAAATCAATTAAATGATTCTTTGCCTAAGATAATTGATAGCCAAGATAAGTTCACAACATAAAAACGATAAGTCGGGTGAAAGCGTCTATCGTCATCGTGCCCCTATATAAAACAGTTGATATTTCGGGATTAGAGGCCAAATGAAAAAAATTAAGAAATGTTGTACAACGTTCAACTCGATAATGTCGAAGGGGGAATGGGTATTCCGTATATTGACAATCTTAGTTGTTATAATAATTGCGGTTTGGGGCTCTCCGGAATCATCGCCGGTCAACAACAACTTACACCGAATATCGCTCATTAACGTCAATAAAACCTCATCAGACAAAATGGTAATGGAAAAACCAGTGATTATTTCAGTTAATTTAAATTCAAAGCTTTAGGGAGGTTTGTACGTTACTTGTGACTCAAATCATCAACCGAACGTGTAAAGTAAAGACAAATGTCATCAAGTGAAATTATTTCCAAGTCAACTCGTTGAAAATTGGCCTCAACGTTCTTTCACATTATATTAGACAGTGTGCAAAATTTGTATGGGATTATTCGTCTAAAAGTTAAGATATTAATAGTTAAATATCATACCTTTTAACATGGGACACATTCAAACATGAATATCTTAGCATCTAGACGGACGATCTTGTACAAATTCGAGGCAAAGTCGCATATTGTGTTTATCTTGCTATAACTCAAATTTCATTTGGAAAAGTTGGAAAATAATTTTCACGTGAGAAGTGATCGAACCTCCTTAAATCTTGCATCGTTTCGATAAATGAAATGAAAAAAATAATGAAATTAATAAAAATGTGTTAAATAAGATCAATATAATTTGTCAAACAGGAAAACAAAACTGAACCGTTATTGAATTTCAATGGTGATCTGGAGATCGGCACTAGACAGCCGGGCGAACGCATAGTGAATGCATACCTTCAACACTTTAATCCTCACAATCACGTGTCTACGTACTTAGCAGAAATACATACCTTTGGAGAAGGTACTTATCTATAATTAATTACGAACAAACTTAAAATCACTCTAAGAATAATTTTTTATGCTTGACTCAAATACCAAAGAAAATTAAATTGCGTATGATCATTAAAAAAACAATTCTATATATTAGTCAATCAATTTTCTTGAAAGAATTGTTTTTATTCCAGGACATATTCATTATGTGCGTATGGTGAATGACCCAAATTCAACCGCTGTCGCGTGCGCTCCCGAAGGCACTATAGGAAGTTCAAAAAAAGATATTTACATTCGTATCATGCCATTACGCTCCGTAAGTTTAAGAGTTCTACTCGCTTATCATTAATTATCGTCATGAACATGTTTACCTATGAAATTGTCAACATTTGTGTCTACATCTAATTTAAATATGTGTCAACAATGTTAAATAAAATCATTAAATAAACACATTCATTTTATACGTCAATCGGTTTTTCATTATCAAACCTATAAATATGAATTCAGCGCCTTCACGCGCAGTAGATACACGCGGATCCACCCACATCCGATGACACTGTCTACGGTATGACGTAACAGCGGCAATGGAAAAAGAAATATAAAAGGAAATCCAGAAGCGAGGAAAAAGTTTGAGGAACGCAAGGGGAAGGTAAAAAATCGAATGAACGATTGACGGAGATAGAGACGCGAGGAGCGTGAACGAAATAATAATAACAACAATGGTAAAATATTGAAATAAAAGAGAAAAATGGAATAAAATGGAAGAACTGTTGCGCATCGTTGTCGCACGGTGTGGGGCATTGTTGCAGCAGCCATTTTCCACCGACCAGGTCATTTAGGCTGACTTCACAGTTCGCGGCGTTTGTGGTCTGACGTTTTTACATCCCCTCGTCTCTTGGAGCGATGTAGCCCGTTTGTCTCGCTCCCTCACTTCACGCCGATCGTTATCGGTTTTGGTCGCATGGCCCGCGCGTTTTATTTCATTATTATTACTATAATTGTTATTATTATATTCACTCTGCCATTCCCTTTCTCTATCCGAGCTGACTTCCACGCTCGGTTCACGCCTCGCTTCGCGAAATGAATAATTGAAACGAAACACGGAAGAATCGTCGGATCCTTGACTGCGGCGACAACATCTGAGGTGTTGGCGGAGAAAATGGGGAAGACAAAGAACAATAAATTTTCCATGCTTGAAGACGGTGCGCGAAAATGAAGGAAATTCAAAAAAATGCAACAGATTTTTATCATTTTTATCGTCTTTCATTTTCATGAACAAAAACGATAAAAATGAAATGAAATATTCTTGCATTTTATGCATAAAATGCAGAAATATAAATTCAAATATATGAAAAATTTGTAATTCATGCGATAGAATCTTTTTTGTTACAAAATGAAAAATTCGACGCTGACGTTATTTTTCTTTCGGGTCACCGTTCGCCATCTCTTCTCAAGTCCATTCCAACTCCTTTTGACGCTTCTCTTGTTCTTCTCGCTGTGGGTGGTCACGAACGAGCAAGACTCTCTCATCCTAACTTCACTTTGCACTTACGATAAAAGTTACGATAAAGGTGCAAAATCGATTCGCATTGCATTATGCGAGCGATGACGAAGGTGCGCGGAAATACACAGAGACGGATGAGCAGCCTCGAAAACGCTAGCTCGTATAATTATGTGCGATATGCAGCTACACAGGAATCTCATCCTCCCAGGCAGACTCGAGATTTAGGGCAAACACGCTATCGTTTTAACGATGCACGAGTCAAACACATAAGCGGAGGATTTATTGCCCATCTCCTTTCCCTTGTCCCGCAATCAATAATGTATCAACGAAGCGGCTCAATCTTCGAGGCAAATTAAGTTTTCTACGACGCTTGCACATCCTGTACAGAGCTCGCTAAGTGCTGTACTTTGTTAAGATTTAGACTCGCTTCATGTCGAGGTACATTGCGCACATACAGCCTAATAACTTCAAAGATTCATAATCTCCACGTGTGTACGTCATTTTGAATGTGTACATGTGAATTCGTCTGTGCGCAATGTGGATTGAGAGTACACTTAGTGCAATTCTTGTACATCCAGAGGGAAATAAAGATTTTATGGAGGCTGCGCAAACACGCTGTACACTTTACATTCCTATCGATACAATTGCTACCACTGTATTCGTGCAATCCAGCGTGATTTTCCACTTTCTAGGAACTCAAACAGATTGTCACGAATACGGTTTTATCGTCGGGTCAGCTTTATCTTCAGCTCATTCGAATTAACTTCCTCGGCTATCTGGTAAATGTAACTGTTGCGTCAGCATGAGAAATGCCGTAAGGAGGCAGAATCCTTTTGGAATTGAGATCAAATCGAAATTCAAGGATGTTACTTTCTGGTGGTCGGTAATGCAGGAAATTTTTCGTAGTCGTGATCGACGGTTGGTAAGGAAAGTATCCGCTGTCGGTCAAATACCGTCAGTCGGTATGTTACCATCGACGGTTATGGTAGATCTTGTTGGATACAGTTACCGACCGATTCCTACTTTATCTACAGCTGATAATTCTTTGGTACACTTTAAAAGCATTATCTATTGATAGAAAGGAGCGTTTGAAAATATGAATATTGAAAAATAGTTTCTAGTATCCTCAAATGGTTTTTTGGACTGGTTTCGAAGTAATTAACAACTTACTTCAGCCCTGAATGTACATTATTCGAGATCTAAGAACATTGTCACCAGACTTCATCAAAATTTTATGATTTCACAATTCCCTATGCATTTTACATGTATTCGTTCATTGTGACATCAAAACTCCTCCCAACAAAATGCAAAATGACTAAAGAACAATTTTTAACGTCTTCAGATACAAAATTGAAAAAAATGTCCAACTCGTGGAACAGCGACTGAACAAAAAAACTCGTTCCTGACAACGTAAGGAAACATCGAGACGAATAATTTTACATTTTTTTTCTGGCGAGAGAGGAATCAGGCTTTTCCATCTTGATACACATTTGGCCGTATAAGTATCACAAGACCTTTTTCGTCGGAGGTACACACGTGCAGGGTATTCGCCGTTTATGGTCAACAAGTGGCCTGAGAGCAGTTGTCGGGGATCGAGTGTACCACGAGAGTGTGTGGCCGAGGAGCCGGGTGAGTTTAACAAGTGCCTTATTTGTTGAATCCTGTTCGGCAGAGCTCTCGACTCCCATGCGAGCCGTGGAACTCGCTTGCTCCATATATAAACGCTCTTGCTACTCGCGGTACATATAAAGTCACTTTAAAGGCACCTATATATATCTCTTACCCAGGGCAAATAAAAGTATCTGTATGCAAGGAATCGTGTACACACGATCACCTGAGAATGTGAGAATTTTTAGTCCTACCTCAGGAGACTCTGGAAGCCTTTGAACATTTGGAGGCCGCTTTGAAGGCGCAGGGACAGAAGGAAGGAAGGATGAGAGGAATTCTCGAAGACAAAAAAGCGTGGTGTCGAAAGTAAGGGGGCGAGGAGGGACTAAACAAAAATTCCTTCTCGAAGAAACCTTCTCCGTGCAGTTTCACGATCAAAGGGGGAGATTCGAGATTGATCACGCGGACGGAACTCGCATTATACTTCGTCTACCATGTTTTATGCAATTTCCATTTATATTCCCCCGCCTTTTGGGCTACTGAAGGAACATATATACGCGGAGTCCTTGTTCTCTTCTCTCGAGCAACAGGTGAGTGGAACACGATTTCCTCAACGATCTGATCGAGCTTCGAAGGAGCTTTTTAATCCAATATTCCTCGAGAAAACGGAGCTCGGTAGCAATTTTATAACCATAATTGCATATTGGAGAATGTGTAACAGAAAACGAGAGGATCATGAGGAGGAGGAATAAAAAAATGGGAACGAAAAATGGAATCGAGCGATGTGCAATGGAGAATATAATTTGGTAGGAGCGTTGTGTGGTCACAGTTGGGAGAACGATCATGATTCCTATAATTTTCACGAATACTGGCCTCATCTCTTCAAACTGCCTATCCTCATTTTCTGTATACTCGGGCCACGGTGTGTTTGACAAAATAACAAGTGGGTGGGTGTCGGTTTTCACACCCGGCTCACCACGGGGTACCGAACTGAGGGACACGGGGAATGCGAGAGAAAAAAAATAGTGGAGAGATGAAGGGAGAAGGAGGAGGAGGAGGAAAAAAAAGGATAAAAGGCAGAACATGAAACCGGTCCCGATAGATCTTTGTTATAACGCGTCTGCGCGCGCGCGCGCGCGCGAGAAGCGCACGCTGCGGGCATCTTTTTTCCCTTTTCTCTTTTTTTCTTGGTCGTTCGGACATAAGGCTCGGATCAGGACTGTACTGAGTCGAAAAAAACCCTTTCGGCATTAAATTTTTATTCGACTGAACTCTTCATTATATTAAAAAAAATAAATTCTTAATTGGCAATTCAGTTTTTATGGTCTTTTTAATTTTTTTTCAGGATATATACAATGTAAACTCTTTAAAATTAAAATACCGTAAATTTCTGCATGAGAATGCGGAAACGGAAATTTCTGGCCTTGTTGCTCATTCCGGGAGAAAAAGAGCTCGTAAAATATGCATGAGTTTTTATCGATAAGTTTAATAGAGGAACGTTATAGCTCGTCGCTTGTAGAAAAATTCTAATTCGTAACCGTTGGTCGGGGAGGGGAAAAATTGTATCGAAAGCAACGACAAGGATTTTTGCGGATTTAATGAATGGAATATAAAATGAGCTGGCTTGAGGGACGATCGAAAGTTGCTCGTGTGGCGCCAAATCATTATTGGCCTCCGCCCGACGTGTCCTAATTTACACTCGACACGAAAAGACGCGATAAAAAGCGTGCTCACCGAGATACCCTTATCCCATCGAATTCGTTGCTTTCTCTCTCTCTCTCTTTCTTCCTCCGTGGACCCATGTAAGGCCTCACGGCCCGACGCTTTAATAAGAAGAGAGGAAAAAAAAGGAACCTGTTATCTCGTCAGGTAGCCGAGCGAATTCATTTACTTTAACTCCGAATCGTATACCCGCTGACAAAAAAGGGATAATATAAAACTTACGCGAATTTTCAAACATTTAAATATTTTTCTTTTCGAACTAAAAAAAATATAATTCCTACCAAAATAAAAATAAAATATTTCATTAAACCTAAATTTAAATCTCTAAATTAAAAAATATCAATATTAAAAATTGATTTCGATCTAAATTGATTTACATTTTAATTAATTAAGTTTTATTTCGTGATAAAAATACACGTGTTTCGGATTAAAGATCATCGATTACTATACTGTAATATTATTTGATAAGGATACGCGGAGAGGCTAATGCCCTCGTTCATGATCAAAGTCGAATTGAATAAACTGGCAATCAGGATCCCGGAGGGTTTTTTCTCGTTCCGTCAATTCGCAGCGACCCCATACGGACCCTTCTATTTCAGAGCTAAATAAGACACAATTACAATCGATTATCCAATGTATAATATAAGTGAAGCCTAATATCTTCTCCGAGAAATATAACTCTCCGTCTCTGTCTCCACGCGTCTTTCTCTCTATCCGTCTCGCTCGTATTTAATAAGCACTTCCTTTCTTTACGATTCAACGTTTCATTGAATCATTACTCGGCATCGAATTCTCGCTCGCTCCTGGAACGTTCGAATTAACTTTTATTGCGGTCCCTTTATTTCGACGGACTGGCCATTTTTATCTCTTCGTGACAAAAACGATTATCGCTTCCTAAACGAATCTCGATCCTTTAAAAATATACCATCCACATTATCCATATAATAAACTAATAAAATAATGAGATATCTTCTCAGTAAAAAATAGCCAATATAAAAGGTACAGCCCTGAGGTACGTAGCTGTATGAATAGAAGGAGCATCGACGAGGATCTTGCCGAGTCGTTTTCATCTCCTCGCCGTATTGAGGCCCCAGACCACGAATTTCGCTCTTTTGTGGCTCCTTCGCGCGTCCACCGAATGAAATATACCTTTTTCTCTCCGTCCTTCTCGGCTTTCAGCCTCTCAGCTTTTTTTTCATTTTATTTTATTTTTTTCTTCAACTCTCATTCGACGTTGAAGGTGTGCGAGAGCTGAATAGATTCGAGATTTCGAGCCTCCATTCCATTTTGGGTAACTTCGTACCTTCATTTTTCTCCCTCTCAATCTTATTTTTTTCTCCTCTCCCGTTCTCTTGATTTCTTTTCTCGGATGATGCTCCTCTCTCCGTCACACCTGATCCGAAAATACGAGGCTCCGTGTATTTCCTTACCGGAGGAGCGACGCCTCGAGACCGATCGGGCGTAACGAGCCGCCGTCTTAGTGGCGACTTTCGTAGAACACGCAACGACGGGGCTCGATGCCGGGCTGACCGATCTCTCGATCGGCGCCGATTTAATCCCAAAATCCGGTTCGCCCCTAACTCAGGCTTGTTCCTTCTCTTTCTCTTCCTCTCTCTCTTTCTCTTTCTATCTCGTTCTACGGACCAACACATTGTTCATGCCCGAAGATCTCTCTCCATTTTTCTTTTTTGACCTTTTATTTTATTGCCTCTCGCCTTTTTGATCTACCCCCTTCTCGATCCTCTTTCCTTCTTAGCGTCATGCATGCTCGACCGATGGCCATTTGCCTTAAATCTACCCGGACGATCGTCTGGAAGACGCGAAGCGACGCCTACCGACGCCTCCTCGAAAGTCTTTAGCCTTCTCGGAATTATTTTGCAAATCTGCGCTCACTCGTTTATCACCTCTCAGGCGCAAGTATATAAGACCCTTCCATTATTATACATGTTATTACTGTACGAATAATTCATTCTTACGGCCAATTCCCTTATTTACAATGAGATTTTTTTTCAGCGACATCCTTTACGGTAATAACGCGAATGGCAGAAAATTCCATTTTTAAAATTAACCGTCGGAGTCGTAAATGTTTTCAGAATTTATTAGGTGCTAGAACAAAGCTGTCTGCAATTACACGGCTCGTATATTTTTTTGAAAAGTCGATTTACCGTGCGGGGCCTTACAGGAGGATTTTTTACGATTCGAATATTCGCTTTCGCGACGCTCAGGCCTGGGATTGGCGAGACGCAGCGGTGGGGGAAGCTCCGAGCCAATCGCGAGGAAGGAAACTTCAACGAGCTCCATCTCGACGCATGCGACTATTAAAACGCGCCTTTGGTATACGGATTTATGTAACCCGTTGGGACCAATTCGTTTGATTTAGACACGGCGCTCGGAATCACGCTGCGGGACTCCTTTCATCTCCGGCCGACGAGACTTTTATTATCGTCGCTTTGATCGATGTACTGACACCTCCCGTAAACCGAGGCAGAATTCGAAAATGACCTGAGGGGTTGAAATTCGTTTTTCTCTACTTTCGGCTCGAAATAGACTGAGATTTTTCGATTGTTGTCAAATAAAATTGTTAAAATACTAAAAAACAAAAATTATTGAGTTAAGAATTCAAAACATCATTTTTTACGGTTTTATTATTTCAATTTCTATTTTTGCTTAAAAAAATTTTTTTTTATTAACACATGATTCATTATAATCTGTTATTTAAAATAACAATAAATAATTGTGCGAACCGTTGATTCTGTTCAAGTCAAAGTAGGTATCCAGTGATACCTTATTCTTTGGTTCTCGCATTTGGTTTTAAATTTTTACTCGAAGCGGGTTCGCAGATCTAGGGGCTTGAATC
>JAPYYX010001579.1:0-50988 GCA_030522605.1 Cremastinae sp. B BG-2022a | reverse complement strand
TTGAAATTTGGTACACGTATCTAGGTCACATCAAAGAAGGCTTGTGCAAATTTTCAAGAAAATCCTAAGAAATCGAAAAAACTATAGAACTACCTTAATTATCCATCCGTGCACTTCTGTCTTTCTAGATCGTAGAAATTTCAAATTTTCAAAACCTCATAACTTTTATGGGGGGTGGGGGGTGACCGACGCAAACCGTTTATGGGATTCCGTTTGGGGGGCCATAAACTAACATTTCCCCGACCCCCGGCCCCCTTGGAGGGGGGGGGGGGGGGTATCATCCGAATAATTACCCAACACATGGCTATGCAGATGCAGAAAAGGGAATTATAAATAGAAAATGTGAAAAACGTAAAACCCATATGGAACAGGAAAACTTTTTACATTTCAAATTATGCTCGAAATAATCAGTCTCCGAACAGGCATTGAAAAAATTCGTTTTCTGTATAGAAGAAAATAATTGGCAACGTAAATTCACTAATGAAATCGACAATGCCTTTAGAATATTTGGATAATGGCTGAATCCTCTTATGTCGTTCCCAATCGAAAATCTCTTGAAATTTTCGTATTCGAACAAGATCAATTCATTCTCCGGTATAAGGAATGAAATTGAAATTTGTAAAAATAGCTTTCAAATTTCTTTTTTCAACGATAAGAACCAATTACGAGCTCGATTTTGTTATTTTCAAGCTCTTCTTCCATTTGCTTTCTTAAATACGCGGAAGCATATAAGCCAAATAAAAAAGTACATACTGAGTTTATAGAAGAAAAAAATTGAAAATACAAATTGGATGACTCTCAACACGTGGAAAAAAAACACTTTTCCCCTCACAGCTCACAGCGACAAGAGCTTTTTTATTTTTTTATTAAATTTTTATTTCCTTATTCCTTTCACCTTCTTCTTCATATTCGACTCGCAATCGTTTCCGAGCCAGATGAAATTCAAGTCCACCCCACATTCAACTTGCGTTCATTGTCCTCGTTGCGAAGAACTTTATTGACAATAAAAAGAAAAATACTGAACAATGATTGCCTTGATAAATTAACAATGTAAATGAATTAAATAAATAAATGATCAAAGTAGTAATAATAAATGGATTAATAAACATTTTTGTTGATGTTCATATTATTTAAATTTATTGAATGAAATTCAAAAAATAATTTGTAAATTATTCCTATTATTTTTTTGATGAAATTCAAATCAACCCCACATCCAACTTACGTTCATTGCCCTCGCTGCGAAGAACCTCATTGACAATAAAAATAAAAATACTAAACAATGATTGCCCTAATAAATCAACAATATAAATTAATTAAATAAATAAATAATAACAGTAGTAATAATAAACGAATTAATAAACGTTTTTGTTGATGTTTATAATATTTAAATGAGAAATTAATAATAAAATAATAAATAAAGTGAGGATGAATGAAATTTTAAAAATAATCTGCCAAACCTTTTTTTATTTCACAATCCATTTTTTATCATCTTAAATATTGAAACTACATAGTAAGTACGTATAAATATAATAAATACGCATACATTTTTTAATCGTCAACGTGATCGTTGTACACTAACTTTTTTTCCATTCCAGCGCGCGAGCGCGAGAGTTTAACGAGAGGAAAATTGAGTTTGAAAGTTTATCGTTATCCTGCTCCAGGCTACCAGAAAATCTTCATCCAACGGATGTAACGGCGAACGAGAAGAAAAAAAAACGGTACTAAAAACGGAGGAAAAAAAAAGAAATCGGTAGTAGCAAAGTGAACTGGAAAAATGTGAAATTTAGGCGTTCGAGACAATCTTTGACCGGAGATGAAAAAATTTGAAACGCAGATAATTTGAATATCAGTATAATTTCGTTTTACATTTTTTTTTTCCTTTTTGATGCTCGCACTTGAGAAATATGCGGATATCGGATTATTCGAATGGACTCGCGAATTTAGATAAAAATGCCATTCGTGAGTAACTTTTGGTATAAAAGTGGAAAAAAGAAGAGAGAAAGAACAATGGAGAATGGTCGAAAAGGTTTGTTCGGCGACTACGTTTCTTCGATCTCATTTTATCGTTATTACCCTCAATTTCTCTCTCTCTCTCTCTCTCTTATGATCTTTCTTTTTTTACCTTATACTCTTACTCTCTTTATTCCTCGTTTTTCAGCTCGGAAATCCGGCTGCACGCCAAAAGTTGAGCGCTGCATTATCTTGCGAGGGAAATCTGCTGGCCGGCTCGTGGAATAACGGATACGGGAACGAGATTGAGAAAAGGAGGAGAAAAAGAAGTATAGAAGAGAGAAAGAGAGAGAAACGAACAAGAGCGAGAGAAAAGAGAAGTGAGAAGTCGAATCGGGAAGTCAAGAATTTTTATTTTATACGAAAAAGTAAAAAAAAAAAGAAAGATTTTTTCCTCTCTTTTTTGTCTCTCTACTCAGTCTGCGATTGTCGGAGTGGCCGGGTAACTCGTATCTGGATAATGGGATCTAGCACGCGCGCGAAATGGTTTCACCGGACTCGATGCTTGCACAACTTTGCTCCAATATCTGGCAGGCTTTTCCTCTCTTTTCCTCCCCTTTTCAACCATTTTCTACCCTCCCCCCCTCCCCTCCTCCTACCCCTGTCCACTCCTTGACCCCTCCGGCCAACGTTTTTACCACCACGGATCACCTTTCAACCGAAAAACAGTCACGAGAGGGAGACATTCGATTCCAGAAATCTAGATTCCGTTTATTAGCGAGTCGTGAAAGCTCCACCGCGACCGCACACACTCTTTTACAAGCGAGCTTTTTTTTTTCTTCGAGTTTCCCGAATACACCCGACGCGATTATCGTTATACGCGATTTTTATCGAAATTTGTTCTTTACGAGTGAGAAATTTTCAAGAAATCGTTCGAGGAAAGATAAATTTTTTGGGAGAGGAATTAAAGAAAATTTAGCGAATCAATTTGAAATTTTTTTTATTTTGAACAAATTCGAGCAAATTTTTGAGCAATTTTGAGCAAAATACAATAATTAGAATATCATGAGATTTTGCAGTCAAGTTTTAAACATAAAATGAAAAATGAGCAATTTTTTAATTTTTTGTTTTCACAGTTTTTGAGTAATTGAGGAAGAAAATTGTATTCTTTTCGGAAATATAGTTATAGATTTCGGGTATAATAATAAAAAAAATGAAAAACTACTTTTTTGTAACTCCATCTGCACCTAGAGAACATTTTTTTTTTCGTTTAACATCATCGAAAATTTTAATTCAGTCGTTATCACTTTTTGAGTCTAAATCTCAATTTTATTTTTCTCGCCTGTTCCGTTGCACCTTGAGGATATGTTTGGAAAATAAAATTTTACGATTATTTGCGAAAAGACAAAATAAGGAAAACAAACTGTATTAAAAACTTGTGATTACGCTAACAATGTAGTTAAACTCCAAGTGTGTCAGATTTATAAAAAAAAATATGCGCAGTTTCTCAATTATTCACCGAGCAAGTTTGTGCGTCTTCGCGTGGACGGTTTTCCAGTGCTGCAGGAGGGGGTTAACTTTTGTTTGAAATCCAAGGATCCCTTTCGGGGATTAACTTCATTACGGAGTCATATTTTATGTACAAATTAGTCGAGGCTGTATCGGACCCGAGCGAGAGAAAGATGCAAAGTGTTCGAAAGGAGCGGCCAAGAGAAGGTGAGAAAGAGATAGAAATACGTATATGCTAGAGCAATGAAATTAAACCGCAAGAGTTTTCCTCCGGCAATATCCCAGAGAGTAAAGCTCCAAGTTAAAACAAATAAAGAACAACGATATGAAAACTCCATGATTCATTTCTGATTAAAAAAATTTTTCAACTTTCCGCTTTTATCTATCGTTTCGGAAATATAATTCAACCATTTAAATCAGAATTGTAATTGAATATCAGCTAGCTTCGGAGCTTCAATTTTCAAGCTTGCGTGCTTTAGAGCTTTTATGAACTTGATGAGATTTTTGTGAGCCTTAGAGCGATTGGAACCTTCCAACTTTTCGAGCTTTTATAAGATTATTATGTTTTATAATTGCCTGGAGCTTACAGCGATCTCTTTCAAGTTTTTAAATTTTCAAGCTTTTTTCGAACACATCCTGGCGGTTTGGGTATGATGGTTTGGGTTTGGATGTTTGGGGCTGGTGATATTTTTCGACCCTGCGCTTTTTGAACTTTTGAGTATTTTCTGTGATGTTCACAGTCTATTCTAAAATTTTTGAAAGCTACGTGTGAAAATCCGCGAGCTTTTTTTACAATACCTAAATTTTTTACTGAGGAAGAAAGAAAAGTGGAGCATAAATAATGAAGAAACTAAAAAAATCTTCACGGACCCTTAATCTTTTGGTATCGAAAATATCTTTAGAACCTTTTAAATTTGAGCTAAAATTTAATATGGGTCGAGCTTTTAAGCTCTTGAGCTTCAGAGCGTTTACTAACTTGATCGAATATTCGTGGGCGCTACAGTTTTTTAGAACCTTATAGAACTTTTCGAGTTCTCGACACATACTCGAGCTTTCAGACTCTCTTAAAAAATCTTTTTTAGTTTTCTTCCAGTTTCTTCTTTTTAGTTTTCTTCTTAGTTTTCTTCCAAACCACCAAACTTACTTTTTCATTCTGAGCTTTTTGAACTTTTGTTAGATTTTCTCTAAGCCTTACACCTTTTTCTTTGATCTTTGAAGCTTTTTCAAATTCAAGAGCTTTTTCCAGGAGCTTTACATTTTTTTCTGATGGAGAAAAAAGAAAGGGGGAGACTGTAGAATGCTCAAAATAAAAAAGCTTTAAGCTTGTGTCCTTCATGGCTTTTATAAACTTGATTGCATATTCGTAAGCTTTGCGGCTTTCCAGAACTTTACAGAGCTTTTTGAGTCCTCGGCGCATACTCGAGCTTGCGGACTTTCTTAAAGAATGTTCTTTATTTTTCTTCCAAACCATAAAGCTTTTTTAATTCTGAACTTTTTGAACTTTTGTTAGATCTTCTCTAAGCTTTACAGCCTATTCTTTGATCTTTGAAGCTTTTTTGTAAATTCAGGAGCTTTTTCTCAGAGCCTTAGATCGTTTTTTCCGATGGAGAAAAAAAGAAAGAGGGAGACCGGAGAATGATCGAACTAAAAAAAGCTTTAGGGATCCTTAATCTCGCGGGCCGGTCGTTAGAGGAGCGGCTAAGCCGGAAAATTACTTTCTTTGAAAGTGATAATAGGTCTCGGAAAGTGAAGAAAGTCTCGGGTACCCTTCACCTGACAATGACAATGCTTTTGCACGCTCTGTGTATCTCTCTCGCTTGCTCCCTCTCTCGTCAAAGGAAATTTCTCTGTGCGAGTTCGAGTCTCGTGTTCCAAGTCCATCAGCCACGGGAATTCTACCATTTCGTCGTCCCATTGTTCTCCTTTCTCTCATTCGCTTTCTGTTTCTCCGTCCCTTTCTCTGACTCCCTCTCCCGCTTTTGGTCTCTTTCAAGCTCGTACTTCTTTTAATTAAACACTTCGTTAACTTGGCCAAATTCTTGGGCACATTGGCAAACATAGTGTCCAAACTACCCGCGATAATTACTTCGAAAACAAAAGAGAAACGTCACTTTGACAGGTGCAAATTTGAAGCAAAACTATCTCGATGAAAGTGTATAGAAATTTTCCAAATTTAGGGAAATGAGGAAATTTATTCAGCGTGGATAATTCCAGGATTATATAGAGTGGGATGATGAAGGTTCTGTTGGTTTTAAAAATTGGAGAAAATTCGTAGGGAGAGAAAAATTTAAGAAAATCCTTCAGTTGAGAAAAATGAAAAAAATTTTTGGGATCAAAGAATTTGAAAAAAAAATTTTAAATGTTTGAAAATTCCTTGGGATTGAAAAATTTCAAAAATTCTTTCGAAGCAAGGAGATGTAATAAAAATTCTTGGGAGAGGAAAATGTGTAAAAATGTTCTACTTGGGATAAGAGTGAATGCAAGTAGAATGCAAGTAAGGTAAATATCGATTGCCCATGTTTGCAATTCGCCTCGGGGATATCTCGCGCATCCAACGTATCCCGCATTATGCTCCATCACACACGTAATGCGACATATGGCTCTCGTAAGCTGCGACAGGGAAGAGATCCTCCATTCTCGCTTACCTAGCCGCAATCTTCAATTTCCTCATCCTTGGTACGTCCATTCATGACGAACGACCTCGACCCAGCGATTGACTCTTTTTTTTCATCCCTTGTCAATTTCCTCCCTCAAAATTCACCCCTTGAATTTTTAATCCACATTAAAGAAATCGAGATTTGAATGAATGAAAAATATTTTTTGAAATTTCATACCATCAATTTTCTTCCATCTTCTTAATCTTCGACTCTCGCTTCGTTTTATAATCCTTCAGAAAGTTTTCACTTCTTACGATCTCGAGTACAATTAAAATTAATATTTAGTGGATTTACATTCATTTTTAATGCAAACACCGGATTAGCATAAATATTAGATGAATATTTATATTCCATCTCCTGGAGCACCGTGAATCAATATTTTTGCAGATGAGTGAATTTTCCAGTGGATTCCAATATATATGATCGTCGTTGCCGTTAGATAAATTCTGAATTACAAAGTAATTTTTAATTACTTTCAGAAGTATATTATTGTCCGTCAAGTCGTTTTATGATTCGAGAGAATTTTTATTGTATATTGAGAAAAAAATCTTCGAAATTATGCAAATTTTTGGATTTTTTTTTTTTAAATAAGGGCAATGAATATGTAAAAATGGTTTTAAATATCAATCACTGTCAATGTATGACGGAAATTGACGTTACGAGTAAGGAAATTGGTTAAACGTCACTACGACATGTTCTGATACATCGCGGTTGCGTTGAACGAGGCTTTTCGGACTTTGACATTAATTATTCTTGGCTCGCTACTGCTCTGTTCATGCAGTAGAAGGGGAAAGGCGAAATAGTGGTCAAGCCGCGAGTCTCGTCGTTCGTCCGAGTATTTAATTCACCCTGGCGTGTTTCCTGTCTTCCAGTCACCGCACTTTCCCTTTTCCCTACACACTCGGTTAATTCTATTTTCATGACACTAACCACCCGCGTTATTCCGCCCCGATTTTAACCATTCCGGACGGATTCGGATTAATGCGAGTTTTACTAGAAATTTAGCCCTCAAAATCGCTCATTATTACGACGCTTTCTGTTTCAAAATAAATCTGAATTAAAAAGAAATTTCCATCCTCTTCAGAATGTTTCATTATAATAATAAATAAATAAATGAAAGTTTCGTTACGAAGTAATTTTGTAACGAAGCTTCTTAAATTTTGAACCGAAAATTCCTAAAATTTCCAATTCACCAATATCCAATATAAAATGAACTAAAATAAGTAAAAAATAAATAAAATTAGATTTTTAATTTTTAATCAGAGTTTTACTGAAAATGTACCCATCAAAATCACTCATTATTAAAAAAATTTAAAAAAATTATTTTTTACAGAATCCTCCTTTATAATAATAAATAAATAAATGAAAATTTCGTTTCAAAATAATTTCATCAACAATTGAATAAGAAAATAAATTTTTGCGAGAACATTTTTAAAATTTCCAATTCACCAATATCCAATATGAAATAAACTAAAAAAAGTAAAAAAAAACAAGATTAGATTTTTAATACCCCAACTTCGAACTCGAGGGCAAAAGATTACCAAAGAGTCTTGTCGAAAATAAGGGTAAGAGAGAAAGGAGTGAAAGTTACCATGTGCCGCGCGAATGAACGCGAGAGTGAAAGTTGCTCGCCCTCGCCACAGAGCTTCAAGCTGACGCCAACAATTTCTTTTCTTTTTCATTTTTTTCACCCCTTTCTGTCTTTTTTTGTTCTCTTACAACTATCGAGGATGTATCTTCCCTACAGTGGAATCTCCGTTGCAAAAAAAATACTAAAAATATTTAAAAATGAGGAAAATAGAATTCAACCAATTTACACTTAAATTAAATTTCATGTATTTATTTATTCGTTAACTTCTTTTATACATCTGTAAATTTATTTCATTTGTCGCTTATGCGATATTTTTGGAAGTAGGAGAAATTCATTATTGTTATCATTATTAGAAAATAATATAGTTTGAGTTTATGGTCGTAACGAGGGAGAGAATTCTGTGCTAGGGGGTTGAGGAAAGGGTCGAGTTAGCGTCGCGGTTTACCCAGTCACGTTAGTTTTCACGAAGTTGCGCTGTACGTTTTGGAAAGAGGCCACGAGAACATCCTTGCATAGCATATAGCATACTTGAAAACTAGGGACGATAAAGGTAGGGAAATGTTAAAAATGGTTAGAAATTCATAAACAGAGGTCAAAAGAAGTTAAGAAGGAACGAGAATGTTTGAGAAGGTGTGAAAACTGAGAAATGAGAAATGAAAAGGGGTAAATAAAATTTTTAATTAATGGAAACGTGGTAAAATAGGAAAATGAGAGAATTAAAAAAATATCAAGGAAATTAAAAATGTGTAATAGAATTGCGTGGTTAAAAGTTTAAATGATAGAAATCGTAGTTTTTAAGAAAATCAACTCGCACACCGTTGAATAAATTCTGTGTATAATTGAATAGTCACACGTACTTTAGAAAAAATAACGAAGCTTGACAAAGAATTTGGGAAGGATTGGAGAAAATCAAAAAGTTATGCACAAAAATTCTACAAAACCGAAAATGCAAAAATTCACGAAGTACAAAGTCTACAAGATATAACTTACATGGATGAAAACTATTGATGTATATTACTGACGAGAAAATTATTTATGTTGACCTTCTTCGATTTTTATCAGTTTTGACTGTGTTACTCTTTGGTTAATATCTCAAAGAGATTTTTTTCTGCCAAAAAAGGTTCTACCGGATTAAATCACCCCTTTAGGTTATGCTTAAAACCTTTGAGAGTCCTAAAAAACGAATGCAAAACGAATTAACTATTTTTTGATGATTGGAAATTTTTTGAAAAAAAAACCAAAGAATATCACTCTTTGATGAAATTTACAATTTTCTTTTATATTACAGTTTAATTTCCAAATTATAATCAGATACGCTCAAATGGATTATAAATTTGATGCAAAATGATAAGAAAATAAATAAATAAGGAAAATCTCAATGTAAAACAAATATAAGAAAAATTAAAGGGGTGCGAAGGGGTTAAAAGAGGTCGAGTCGAGTTAACGAGGGGTTGAAGACGTGTCAAATAAAATTCAAAGCAACGAGACAGAATCAGGAAGGTGTGGTAACAATAAAGAAGGGTTAAAAGAAGTAAAAATAGGTGATACGACACAAAAAAGGTTGAGACAAAGACAATGAGGGGTAGTAAAATGTAGAAAGGGGTTGAAAAATGGTAGGAGGAAGTCTTAACGAGATAGATTTGAGATTTTCTACTGTGGCGTCGTTTACCTCTTTTAGAACTCTCTCTCTCTCTCTCGTCGAACGTCCTCTTACCATTATTTAACCCTTACGAGGGTTTCGCAGGGGATGTCCCACCCCTTTAGGAGCCACGAGCGAAATTCTCGAACCCACCATGTCTCGCGGAATTTCCTCTCAATCTCTCTCTCTCTCTCTCTCTCTCTATTTCAAGCCCCAATGTGTCAAGTGAATTAATAATAAGCTCATTAGAGCTCTTGACTCGAAACTTTTGGCTCTCTCTCTCTCTCTCTCAACCTGGTACTTTCAACCCTCTATTATTCATCCAATGACTCTTCGAGGCAAATTTTCCACGGTGTTTAATCTGGAGACTCTCCCAGATGCATTTTTTAGGACATTTATTTAATGTGAATGCATCCATCGTGAAGTTTCGTACGACCGGACTTTTTAATTTACTTAACTCACGCGTGGAGGGATTTCATATTTAGTAGAATTGTATTCTTGGATACATAAATCTCCCTTAAAAGTTTTTTTACGGATTATGTTTTTTGAAGCATTTAAGAGGATTTCATTCTTTCTGTTGCATTATTTCAGAGGAATTAAATTTTTTCACGCATTATGCAAGAAATTGCAGTTATTGGTTCATATTAAAAAGGGATTGCAGCTCCGAGTGAGCTTTCAAAAAGGAATTACAGTTTTTACAGACTTAATTAAGAAATTGGGGTTTATTGTGATGCAGTCTTTGCTAGAATTGTGTTTTTTGATTTATTTTCCAGAGAAAATGAATTTTTTTTTAATATTCAATATTTGATGCATTTTTTTAGGTAAAATGAAAATTTTGTTTTCGACGAATCCATTTTGGTTGCGTTTTCCGAAGTAAAATCATTTTCAAGTATGCTTAACCATGCCACTGAATTTTATTCAATGTTCATTCATACGGAAAGATTCTCGACAGGCGATTTTATGCACCCCTGAGTCGAATGTTACTAATTTTCCATCTTGCATTCTTCGCGGACAGCGCGAAAATACGAATTCTTATGAAAGCTCCACAAGAGCTGTCAAAACGAGAATCGGAGAATACTTTGACATTTGACAGGCAATTTTATGCTCTTTAAAAATACTGAGAATGAAAAGTCAAAGGGATGAAACGAGAGAGGATGGAGAGGAGAAGTGAAATAAAAAGGAGCAAAGTAGGAATAAGATCGGAGGTAAAAAAGAACAAAGAAAGAAAAAAAAACTGCAGATTTCGAGAGAGAGAGAGAGAGAGCGAAACGTTCCGCAAAGCTCAGTGCCTGACAATACCCAGGGGCTAGAAAATCCCGGTGCAGGAAATTGAACCCACCCCCATCCCACTACTGAAAATTCTCTGAGTACAAGATTTTCCCTTTCTCTCTCTCTCTCTCTCTATCTATCTATCTATCTATCTATCTATTCTCTCTCTCTCTCTCTCTCTCTCTCTCTCTCTCTCTCTCTCTCTCTCTCTCTCTCTCTCTCTCTCTCTCTCTCTCTCTCTCTCTCTCTCTCTCTCTCGAACCAAATGACGTAGCTGTTCTCGATCGTCTCTCCATGTTATACGACTGTGACTCCTCTCTTCTTTCCTTCCCCTTGAGAACGAGAGAAGATATTCCATCTCGGATTTTACCACTGCGATCGCTCGCTCTTCACCGAGCCGGAAACGCACACCGCCAGGAGCACCTCCAAGGACGACGAAAGGGAATTGAAACAAAAATGAGATCGTGAATAGTCGACTGTTTCAGTTTCGACGCTGTGCTCTGTTTAGTGTATTTTTTTGGTGTTTAATCATTTTTAGAGGAATTATAGAAATCGGAGTAAAAAAAGGAAAACATTTTTAGAATTGGAAATATTTTTTTCAGAAATGATTTACAATATTTCATTAGCTTGCTGTACGTATCTAAAAATATTTTTAAAATTTGGAAAATCATTTAGAACCATTGTCAATAAATTTGAAGCTTTTGGACCACAGGACGCTGATACATTTTTCACTCCTCTTTAATAAACATCTGCCCTTAAACGAAACGCCAAAAAATTCTCAACCGCAAATTTACTATCGACGAAATATTTACCCTGTGACCACACATCGTAAACCCGTAAATTCAAATAAAACGAGGGTTGGAAAACGTTGTTAATCATTATTGGCCTCTATCGAAAATGAGCTCCCAACAAGCCATTTCAACTTATTACGTAATCAAAATTATTATCATATTAAAATCGACAAAATTACCATGCTTATCATTATTCCCATAATATTAATGTTAATATTAATATTTTATGTATTCTTGGATAAATTTTAATATTTATTGTACAATTTTTTTATTACTTTTCATATTATAATACTATTTCTAATAAGAATAATATTATTATTATTATTCGAAATAGCATGAAACTGGTTAGTCGACGAGGTTAACATAGCCGAGAGATATTCCCGGCGGTACTGCCACAAATTACCTGGCGCATTTGCGCCCCATGCGATTGTATGTCGTACACCCTTCCCGACCCCCCGCTTACAATTCTGATACACGAGCGCGAGTACAGCTTGCATCGAGAATGGATTTCTCGGGTTTAGACCAAGATTTTAGAGATCTTACACTTTTATGAAAACAAAAACACATTTTTAATATATTATTATAACATTTTTTTTTTTCATGTAATATTACGTACAAGTTAATGATGATATATAAATGTATAATATAATAATATATAACATATATATTATATATTAACAATATTTATAATATATAATTATAATATTATAATATTCTATGATATGGTATATGATATATAAATGTATAATATATGATAATACATGACATATATATGTATATTGTATATTAACAATATTTATCACATAATAATAATAATAATATAATTCTACAACATGGTATATATTTTATTATAATTTTTTAAATTGATAGAATTTCTTTACTTAGAAATATCATTTTCCGTGGCGCGTGTCAAATTTTGACAGTGCGGTTCCGCAAGCGACGCGTGTCGAGCGTTTACGTGCGTAGGCAGGTACAATACAAACGTGAAACGGGGTTGGCAAAAGGGGGGGAGAGAGATGGTGCACAGGAGACAAACGGCCCGGGTATATACGAGTGAGAGCGCGAAATTAGATTGTCACTCGGGCAATTATCGCGCGGGCGAATGGGATTGTCATAGTGACGGGAGGATAAATAAATATATATACATGCGTTATATATTATATACGTTACATAATATATACATTACACATGTATAAATATAAAAATATAAGGTATATGGATCCATAAGGTGTATATCTATATCTATATACATTCCAGAAAAATATATACAACATGCACATAGTACATATGTATATATGATATACATTAAATATATTATATACATTTATACACATGGCTATAAGCCTTTACATGCGCGTCATTGCAATTCTGAGGTTTTATCTGCCCGCAGGATGGATACAGAATGCGCGCGGTGGGCGGAGTCCCACACTTCGAAAGGGCTAGGAAAAGGGTTCGCTAGGATTGGGACGATGCTCTCCCTCTCCTTCTTCCTCTTTGGCATCAGTCTCTATCGTCTTCTCGCTCTCTCGTGTCCAGAGCACGAGAAACCGAGACACGAGGCAACCAAGATAACAAACGTTCACGTGTATATATGTATATAGTGTGCATGTGTATATGGATGTACATGCATATACATATATTATACATATATATAAACAGCGATTCTGCAACATCCTGCACCGACCGATTGCGGTCTTGCTAAAAGCGACCTGTCACTGCGTTACTTCTCCCTTTCCATCCAATTTACTCCTAACTCCCTCCTTTTCTCTCTCTCCTGTATATGTACTTAGGAGTATATGTATTTATTATAGCAATTATAGTAACTATATTTATGTACTTCCGTATATGTATACATATATTCATTCTGAAGAACATATATTTAGTTAAGCGTTGTATGTATACATATGTATGTATTTATATACCAATATCGTATACATAGATGTTATGTAGTATATGGAATGTATATATAGTAGAATGTATCGTCGTCGACACAATGAGTTACATTTAAATTTGTAGATGCAGGATACGGGACACGATTGAATGATCGATCAGACAAGCTTTTTAATCTTTATGAAGAGATTTATTGTGTGCCTGTTTCAACCATAGAATTTTGTGTGTGTCAGCGTATTTTTATTTTTTTTAAGCTTGAAATAAAGTTCGATTCAATGTAAATTCGGTTTTAAAATTCCGGTTGCGAATAATCATTTACAATCGGAATTTCGAAGTGATAAAAAAATATTATTATCACTTTGAATTAGCTTTCAACACTTTATATTGATATTTTTATATCCTTTTGTCACGTAATTAATAAAAAAAAAGTCCAACCCCCTCATTGACTGTGAAGCCGCAATTGTAAATAATTAGCCAATTCTAGGCGATAAAATCATTTCCTAACGAGTCAAATTGAAACGTGGTTTGAACCATAGGACTACTCCAAAACAAGTAAAATCATTGGAGGTGTGGGTTACAGAAAGGGTGAATCCGAATATGTGCTACTTGGTCATTTACACGAAAAATGTAATTAATATGTACATTATCACTTAAAATGAATTTATCAATGTTTCTTATCATTTGATATTACATATCACAGATGATTCTATGAAATTATGAGTATTACGAATAAATAAAAAACATATCTGTGGAGAAAAAATTATATCACAAAATATTAATCTTCTGATAGAAGAAATTGAATTCTGAATTTCGAAAATTTATTCATATTTATATAGAGACCGAAATTACACAATTTAACGTAAAAATGCGAATTCTCCCAAAATTAAATCATCATCAACGAAAATTGATTTATTTTGTTGAAACGTCGCGGGTTGATTAAAAATGTTGATGAATCAAACAGAACTGGACCATAATCAAATTTTCTTTTGTTTCGCTTCCAGTTGATAACGTCAGCTCCGTTCTTTTTAATATTTAACATTTACGCGCATTAGCCCAAATCCATGCATTAACGTTGTGATTGGATCGAAATTGGATTTCCAGACACGCCATTGATCTCCGTCTCTAGAGCAAGTCCTGCTCAATCTCCGAATTTGTTAAAATAATTATTTCGCATTTTGAAAAACGTTGCAGCATGTGAAAACTCACCGGCACAGGGTGCACCTGGTGCCTTGATATTATTTTTGTTATTGTTATTATTCGCACCCACGTTCATTATGTAATGGAATTTCTGTCACCGGAAGTGCGATTCGCGACCGAAACTGTCGACGCGAAGTGCTAAATTGGTTCGACGATAATGAGAAAGTTGCCCCGAGTACGTGTTTTGTTGTTCTCTCGCTTTTTTCTTTTTTTTTTCGCTCCGCATGCACAATGCATTTGTTCAGAGTGCATCGAAGAATTAAAATTTTTGAGAGTGAACTGTGTTTTCGTGTAAAAAATGGCATCGAGTTGCAAAGCACGCGTACAAATGGAATTCTGTGAAAATGATTGTTGAAGTACGCAATTTAAAAAAAAGAACGCATTAAAAAGTTTCGATGAAAAGTATATGGGCCGTTCCGGGTCAAATTGATTATTTTTCTCGCTGCATCGTCCGTTGCTTTAAATCTTTTTTACCGTTTTCTATCCCACTGAAGACGTTTCTCATTGTCAAAACTAAAAAAAATTGTATGCAACCGAAAAACGGTTACCAATTTGAAAAAGATAATTTTTTCAAAATTACTAAAATAACCATTCTGAAGAATATCTTGATTTTTTTTATTTTGAGAGTTATAAGCAGAAAAAGATAAAAAGATCAGCCAAAGTGAAAAGGGTCGTTTTCAAAAATAATAATTGATTCGACATGAAATGCCCCATACACCCGAATGGGGAAAAGCGCATGGAATGCGTTAATGCGTCATGCATTCGCAAAAAAGAAAAAATTCAACTCTTTATGCAATTGTTTCGAAAGAGCGAACACAAAAATGCAATTTCTAAAAAAGTGCATTCCATTGAGCATGCACATGTGAAATTCCAAACAGATTTCAAACCTTTGATCTCGAGTGAAGAAAAATAAACGACGAATAAGGAAATTTCGATGAAAGAGCAATTAATGCGGGAGTAATTGTTCAAATTACAGAAGCGATGATATTAGCCCATATTCCCCCATGATCGAGATCATGATCCTAGCATCCCCTAGGGGGAATATACCGTTCTATCTCCCGTGTCGTGGTCTCCTGCTGATTCGCACAGAAACGGAGATGGACCTCTCTCCCTCTTTATCGCTCTCTCTCTCTCTCTCTCTCTCTCTCTCTCTCACTCCAGACAACCCAATTCTCAACCCAATAACCCAAAATGCACAGAATGCCAGAGTTCGACTGTATTCATCTCTCGATACATACGTATATGTATGTATGTATGTACTATATGTATCCATGTTATATCTGTATATAGCATTTTGTACATGAAACGGACCACGAACTCTTCTCCTTTCCCCTTGTCCATCCTTTCTCCTGTATTCCCTTCCCACTGACGTTAATTATAAGGAAATCAATTAACCCCGATAACCAGCAAAGCGGATTCATCTATGCATCCGCACTTCATTTTCCGAAATACCGATCGCTTTGTTTTTTGAGCTTTTTCTCCCCCAAGCTTTTTTTCATGTTTAAGGATAAAAAGCACGAAAAAAATTTCTTCAGTTTTTTTCATGTATTTCGAGCTTTCTTATCAAAAATTTCTGTGCTTTTTCAAAGTTCAGCATATATGATAATGCGTTAAAAACATTTTTTAGATTTTTGGATGAAAACAGAAATTTTTGAGCTTTTTTGAAAATTTTTGTTCAACGCAAGGAAGCTTTTATGAAAAAAATGAGTTTTTTTTACATTGACTTTTCTCATAATACTGAAACACATATGTTTGTTTAAATAATGAACAATTTCTTATTTTTTACATGAAAGTAAACTTTGGAGCTTTTTTGAGAATTTTTTAATGTAGGAAAGCCAGTTGAAAAAATATTAACGCTTTGAAAAATAACATTTTGAGCATTAATAATTGTGAAGAATTCTTTGTCATATCGAATTTTTTTCAAAAACATTTTCCAAGTACTAAAAATGTATATTTGAGCTTTTTACATTGTCAAATTTTATGCTTATTCTTCATCATATAGTATTTTGAGTATAGCAGCTGTTTTCCCAGCAGTTAGCTACGTGTACGACGCTGCTCAGGTATTCTCGTACACGGTCATAATGTCTGGGTCGCTGCGAACGCGTCGGAGGACTCGTTAACCTGGCAAAAGCGCCGTGGGGGAGGGGCGCCAAGTGCGCAAGCATTAACGTCAAGGAATTCTCAACTATTCCTTTGAATATTTCCCTCTCTCTCTCTCTCTCTCTCGCTCTGTTACTCTGGAAGAAGCCAAAAGGCTCCCTCCCCACCCTCTAGGCACTAATTTAATATTTCACTCACGCGTCCTTAACCATCTCACTTTCTCCTGTCACCCCTCCCCCACTTCTCTCGTTTATGGCGCCATCTCGCAGACTCAAGATGGCGTGGTGGTTTCGATTCATTATTTATTTTATTTCTAAGGAGTTCACGAAATATTAAGATTCACTTCATTAACAATTTATTTTTAAATCTTCGACGTATTCAATAAAGTAATTTTTCGAGTAAAAAAGCTCAAAATTTTTATGAAATATTCTGTAGTTTCTGGAAAAAGCTCGACGAAAAAATGTATTTTAAATTTAAATGAAGCTCGTCTAAATTTAAGACTGTGGAAAGCTCTAAACTATCAGTGTAATAAAGCTCTAAATATTTTATTTCGTAATAAGTACGGTAAATTATTTTCATTTTATTAAAAAACTGACTCTAAATAATTTCTGAAAAAAGCTCGATTCAAAAAAATGCATTTTTTATCAAAATAAAGCTCGCCAAAAATTGATATCGCGAAAAGCTCTATATTATCAGTACAATAAAGCTCAAAATATTTTTTTCCGTAATAAGCGAGGTAAATTATTTTCATTTTATTAAAAAAACTTCGTAAAAAAACTGACAATATAAAAATCTCAAAAAAGTTTGACGAGAGTAAATGGATTTATCCCACCGTACAATTGAGTTGAAAAAATATTATTTTGATTCCGAGGGACTGGAATCTCCGTGAGTACGATGAATTCCCATGCGTTATTAATCCAGTAAAACTTGTAGATTTCAGTACGCGGCCGCGGGGGTTATGCACTTCCGGATTTAAGGCGGAAGGAGGATTACGAAAAAGCTCCGGAGGCTCTTCGGAGACAATACCCATATCTCTCTTTCTCTCTCCTTCACTTTCTCTTTCTATCTCTTTATCTAGTTCTGTGTATTTAAACGCTTTCATGCTGAATCAACATACAGAAATTTCTAGTTTAATCCCCTCGAATTCTCTCAAAAGCGTCGATGCGGAATTCACTTTTTAAATCAATAGCAAAAATAAATTTCAGTTGTTATAAACACCAAAAACTACTGAAAAAATTAGAAAATGTGAAATATACGCAAAATCATTAAATTTAGTAAATTTTTCATAAACAATTGTAAGGTAAGATTAAAAATGATATAAATTTTTTAAAAAATAGACAATTTACAAGAAGGAAAACAACACATTGGTGAATAGAATAGTAAAAAAATTAAGGAATATGATTTTACATTCTTTTTGAGATAATGGAATTAATTGGAAGCGAGATGAATTAAATATTTGACGTTTCTTTAAATTTTTGCTCAACTCGCGAATGAAATTAGAGGAGGGCTGGATTTATTATTAATTGACGAAACGCCGGAGCGTAAAATGACGGCAAAGAGAACCGGCGAGAGAGCAAGACAGATGAAGACTCGTGGGATTTGGTCAAAGTTTTCGCGTGCTCGTATTCGGGGCAAAAGGGCAAAGAAGAGCCGCCATTGCTCTAGCAAAAACCAGAGAAAAACTTTTATCCGCAACATTATTTTTTCCATCATTACTTTTTTTCTCTCTTTATATAGAATTTTTTTTGCCTTATTTTCTTTGGCGTTCTTGTTTTTTTCTGAGACAAGACGAAAATTCTCTCAGACGTATTAGTTCTGCCTCTCCAACGCTTTTCTCTTCGAGGATTCCTAGGAAACGAAAAAGTTGCTGCAATTGACGCCGCATTGCGCTAAAAAAGTTAGAAAAAAAATTTGTTTTGAGACTTTTCAAATTTCTTTCATTTTTTTTGTTTCATATTAATCATTCGTTTTTTTTTAATCTGACTGCTTTAAATATTTATTTATTCATTCATTCATTCAGTTCATTTATTTGCTTACTTTAATGTTCAATTTTAAATTTTCTTCCATTTTTCGATCGAGGTACTCGCTTCGTTTTTTTTTCGACATTCATTCGTTCGATTATTCACCAGGTCAATTTCCCATCGCAATGCGAGTATAAATTACCCCTTTTAAATATTTATTCGAACATCGCTGCTGTTTTTCTCTTGTATCTTTTTTCCACAATACATATATCGTAACCCAAGACTCATTTTTATTTAAACTTCGAATATTTTAGATTTTTTAACAACAAAAAAAAGGAGGCCGGAAATCTTGTGGAATGTATATATTTTTTTTACAAAATCAAAAACTCACGGAGAAAAAAACGGTCGGGCTCTCGTCAGAGATTTTATTTTTCCCTCGTTCCTGAAATTTATTTACCACGATTTTTATTCTCTCTTCGCCCGAACGATGGCTTTATTCCCCGGGCGCGATCGTCAGCAATCTGTAAATTCACTTTTTCACGTGTTCCATTTTTTTTACAATTTTTTTTACGCCAAAGCAACGAATGCGATTCTCGGGCACAAAAAGCACCGGGGATAGGAATATTTTTGCTGGACTCGCAAGAACGTGACCGATGGTACAAACATCGAGAGCCCACTTGGGGAATAAACTCACGTAATTTCTCCCCGATTCGAAGCCATTTCCTGCGAGTTTTTTGTATAAAAAATAAATATTCTTTTTTGAAAAAAGTTCAAAAATATTTGTTTTTGTAAACAATAAAGTTCTGGGCACTGTAGATGATGAAGCCATTATTCATTTGCGTTCGAAAGTTCGAGAGAATTGTAAGGAGTTTCGAAAAATTCAATATTGGTGAACTCACAAATTTAATCACATACAAGAAAGTTCAAAAAATTATACTGAATATGAAAGCTCGCATTCTTTCTCTCAAAGGCGAAACCATTTCCTGACTCCTCATTTTCATATAAAATAAATATTTTGAAGAAAAAAGCTCAAAACATTTTTATTTAAAAAAAGCGTGAATTTGAATCAGAAATCACTAATAGTATTGCGAGTATTTAAAAAAAGCTCGATATGAAAACTCTTCACGTTCAAAAGCTCCGGTATTTCATTTTACATTTCAGAGAATTGTAAGGAGTCTCGAAATTCAATATTGGCGAACTCACAAATTTAATCACATACAAGAAAGTTCAAAAAATTATACTGAATATGAAGGCTCGTATTTTTTCTCCCAAAGGCGAAACCATTTTCTGACTCCTTATTTTCATAAAAAATAAATATTACGAAGAAAAAAGCGCAAAACATTTTTATTTAAAAAAGCTTGAATTTGAATCCGAAATCGCTAATAGAATTGCGAGTATTTTAAAAAAGCTCGATATGAATGCTCCTCACGTTCAAAAGCTCGGATATTTCATTTTACAGCTCAAAAAATAGTTGACTGTTAACAAAAATTAAATTCACATGATTCACTTTTGTTTTTTAAAAAAGCTCCATAAACCTATTTTCTCCATGCAAAAAAAAATTCGAGATAAAATTTTTTAAATCGAATTAGAAAAAAAACGGAAAAAAAGAATTATCGGTGCTGAAAGGTGCATCCAAAGGCCATTCTCGTAGTGCAATCTCGAGGGTAAGAATGGCAGAGGGAGTATTTACGAATGAGGATAGTAAAGGATAATGGAAAAGCAGGTGGGTCTTCAATGGCAAATATTATGTTAAATCTCACTCGCGAACGGGGACAATAGTCGAGGGCTCCATTATCCTCTCAAGAGCGGGGCTGAGGTGACTCTCCTTGCCAAGAAACGGGCTTAAAACCTGGGGATATCTTATTAGAGGCGTATTGTCGAGCTCGCGAACAGAAGAGGACGGAAAATGTACTGATAAGAGAGCTTGAGAAAGAGAGACAGAGAAAAAAAGGGACGTAACCTGCGGTCGAGTCCCGTGGGAAATCCTCGACTCGTGAGACCCTTCGACCCCCCGATTCGACCAACTTAAAAATTAATCAACCCTTCGAACTTTTCAGACACGAGAAATAAATATTTTTCGTGCTTTTAGGACTGAAACATTTTTTAGGTTTTTTTAAAGCCTCCAAATTCTTTTTTGAGCTTTTTTAAGTGTGCTTTTTTAAATGAAGAATATATTGATGAAGATTTTTCCGTGCTTTTAGGCCTATGAATTTTTGGGCTTTTTTGTCAATATAAAAATTTTCTTTCTCGATGATGAAAAGTATATTTATGAAGAATCCTGAGCTTTTTCGTTTTAGAAATATATTTCTGTGCGTTTATAATTTTTCGTATGTTGTCATTTTTGATATTTGCATATGTTTGCTTTTTGACAATTATCAATAATTTTTCTGTATTTAAAGCTCGCAGTTCTTGAGCTTTTTTGATACTGAAAATCTTTTTTTCGAGCTTTTTTCATGCTTTTTTGTACTGCAAAAATATTATCAGTTTATTAACCACATCTATTTTTAAGCTTTTATAATGATTTAATATATAACCGAAGCTTTCATAAAAACATTTAAAAAGTCATCATTATCACGACGAACATTTTTGATATTTTTTGAGAATGATTAAGAATCCATTATGGTCAAAAATAACGTTTAGCAAAGTCCGAACGTGAAAGAAATAAATTAAGAGGACGATAAGGAAAAGCTTTCTAGTTTTTAGTGACTTTACTCTCTCTTGCTCTTACTCTTTCCGTCTCACTCATTCGTAATGGGTCAAAGTTTTCCGTGGAAATTGTCCTCCCTGAAATATCCCTCGCAGGCCTGCAACTCCGCGTTTCCCCTTTCTCTGTCTCCTTTTAAACAATGTCCATATAATATTGCCAAAGTTTTCGAAACGAGACATCGATGACTCGTCTCACCCTTTCTCTCGCTACAGTGGAAAATAAATGGCTACCTTTCTCTCTCTTTATTATTACGCTTTTTATTATCGCTTTTTTTATTGGGACACTTTTTTTATTGTTTTCATCGTAGTTATTCCAGAGTTCTCAAAGAAGTTTTTTTTATGATCGCTTTTTTTTTGTCCTCGAAGATTACATTAGTTGAGAAAACGTCTCGGAATTTTTCCTTTTTTCCCTTGCCTCTCTCCCCCTCGTTTCGAAAGCGAAAAATGTTCCTTTGCGAGCAGGAAGTAGCGAGGAGGTTGAAGCATGAGCTTGATAATTGCCTTAATTGAAACAAGTAGGCAAAAGTCTGCTATTATGCTTGTCCTCCGATGTTGAAAGCATTCTCGAGCTTGCAAATTTTTACTTGCTCGAACTCGAGCTTTTTTTAAAGAAAAAAAATTGAGCTTGAAAAAATTACAAATGAATAATTAGTAAAAAAATTAATTGAAGTGTCGCAAAAAAATCCTCTAGTTACTTCAATAATAAACAAATTAATTAATAACTAACTTCATCAATCATACTCTTCGTATTCAATGTAAAGGAAATAATTGAAAATTCAATATGTAAAAATAATAAATGTGGTTAAATTCTTTTTAAAATGTATTCTGACAAGAAATTTGTACGAAATTTTTCCGGCTACCTATTCCTGTCTTTTTCCGCACATTTTAATACACGTCTCGTCTCCCCTTCTTCTTCTCCCTTTAGAATTTTCCTACAAAGGAGAATGCAGGAAAAGTGTATCGGGGGCAGCCCCACAGGAAATCCTCTCTCCACGAAATATATATCGAAGAGTAACGACGTTTCCCCGGCCAAAGTTTTACCCGAGAAATATATACGGGTCTCTCGCAGAGGTTAAGAGGGGACCCGGATCTCCTCTGCTGCTCCTCGTAAACCGCACGTCGATATTACATACATATACCTCTCCCAAAACTGATCGAATTTGTCCGAGGAACGAACCGCTCGATCAAACTTTCTTATTTTGTTCCCTATCGTGCTCTGCATTTTCTTTATCATTATTTTCCACAAATACTATCTAAGAAATATATAGTCCTTTTTGGGGGGGTCATTTTTTTAAGAGCCCATCTTTTGGAGACTCTGTTATTCGGAGAACATTAGTTGGAGTTCATTTTGTTAGAGTACGTTTTCAGAGCATTATTTTCGGAATATCCATCTAAAGCCTATTTTTTTGAGTACATGGGGGGGGGGGGCAGAATGGGATATGTAAGAAAATATTACGATTCCAAGAGTTTAAATATGCTGAATCTCTTATTCTTTTTTAATTATAAGTAAAGTAAAGATATACAATTTTCAGCTGCCATGAGAAAATTTTTTTTTTTCTCATAATTTGTTCACTTAGTTTTGACGTCTTATTTCAAGTAAAGAATTGATGATTTATTTAAATTTTTGTTTGAATGTGCTTTCAAATCATCAAATAATAATGTTCCCAGCAAAGAAAAAACTATTGGATATTTTATCAAATTTTGAAATATTGAAAATTTTCACCAAATTTTTGGGGTATCCCATTTTGCTCCCACCCACCATATATTAAGAGTATATTTTTTGAAGACTTTTGGTATCTTTTTTTGAGAGTTTATTTTCAAAAGCTATTTGGAGTCTATTTAAAGTTTAGTTATTGAGATGTGTTTTGAGAATTTATTTCTCAGAATTGTTTTTCTTCGAGGCTGAATCTTTATATTCGTTTCGAGATTTTATATTTGACAGGTATTTGAGAGTCAATTTTTGACGAATTTTCGTAAAAGTTTACTTTTCAGGAGCTTTTTATTCGAGGCCTACTCGATAAAATTTTTCTTGAGACTGTACGTGATAAGTTTGTTTTCCTTGAAATTTCATTTTTTTTAAATTATTTTCTTTGTAGATTCCGAGTTTGCATGAGAGAAACGTGAAGGTAGTAAAATTTGCATCATTCGGTGAACGATAGCCAATATCGACTATCAGTCACGGAAGACAAAGAGGGAAAGAGGAAGAAGTGGGACGATAGAGGAGAGGAAGAGACAAGGATGTATTTCCAAGTGGACATGGGTCAGCGAGTACGGTGAAAGGGCGAGTGCAACGTAACGGGACTCGTAGCTCTCGCGCCGACAATCGGGCACGATCGTTAATAGACGATTTCGATAATTAATGACCGGAGGAGTGACGGTTCGCCGACGAAGGACTTCCTGGAGATCGGAAAAAGAATTGAAGATACACAAAGAAATTTATACACGCAATATATCCTTGAAGAATTTAAATTCAAAAAAACGGATCACTAAAAAAATCAAAAAAATAGAATAACAAAAACTCCCAATTGCTGAAAACTTTCAAAAAATGGATGACCAAAAAATTTTCAAAAATAGCCTCAAAAATAGACTTCCAAAAATTAGTCTACTAATCAATAAACCTCCAAATAATGCAGACTTTAAAAAAATAGACTTCCAAAAAATAGCCTCCTAAAAATAAACTTCTGAATAATAGTATTTCAAAAAATGGACGACCAAAAACTATTTAAAGACCGCCTCAAAACTAGACTTCCAAAAAATAGACTTCCAAAAAGTAGTCTACTAATTAATAAACTTCCAAATAATGGAGACTCTCAAAAAATAGACTCCCAAAAAATAGACTTCCAAAAAGTAGTCTACTAATTAATAAACTTCCAAATAATGGAGACTCAAAAAATAGACTCCCAAAAATTGCCTGGTAAAAAATAAACTTCTGAGTAATAGTATTTCCAAAAATATACTTCCAAAAAATGGTGTCTTAAAAAAAATTCCAAAAATAATGGACTTTCAAAAATTAGACTTATTAAAAACAGATTCCAAAAACTGAACCCTTAAAAATTTTTTCTTTCTCACTTCGCTTATTATATTTACCAGAATCTTTTTCTTCACTGTCTTAATCTTAATAGTGTTCAGTATACTTCGTTTTCCTCTACTTTTCCTCCCTCAATTTGTTTCATTCTCTTCCTCATATTAGTTCAACCCTTGACTCTTATTTCCTCAAGTCCCTGTTCTTTTTTTCTCTCGCATCCCTCTTAACTCTTCATACTTGTGAGCGCATACTTTTTCTCCTCCCGTCTTGATTTTTGGCACAATTCCCTTGGCGGAACAGATGCTTCCACCCCATGAAGAATCGAGCCCGTCGACGCTCTCTCATTCTTCGTGACACACCTGGGCGTGGAAGAAAAATAAAAGCAACGCCTTATATATTTGAATGTTCATATATTTCCCTTCGCGCTTTATTCCACTTTGTTTCAAATTTACGATGTTGAATTTTATCTTCGACAATTTTTAACCTTAATATTTTTATTATTATAGTCGTTATTTATGCACTCGCTTTAGGTCATGATTCGCATACGAAATTAAACATCCGCAAACAATATTAAATATTTTTTTGATAGTCATTTGAAAAAGTTAAATCATTTCTCAGTATATTTTGAGTCAATGAATTGTTACGTGATATTAAGAAAGAAGTTTTTTTTTACTTTCAATATTTTTCATATTTTTTTAATGGTGAAATTGTTCTTTTATTCCATGAATCGAATCAAAGGAAATGAAAAGAAAATCTCCCCTTAACATTAAATGAAAAAAACATTTTTAATTTTCATTTAAATTCAACCTGTCATGTTTATTTATTTCTTTTGGCACTTTAAAAACTTTTTCCTACAGGAAATTGTTATGAAAATGAATATGAATAAATGTAAAATCTTGCTAATTTCACGATCTGAATTTAAAATTTAATTCTCGAAAATCATAACTTTTTTTTCTTCCTAATTTTTTTTTCTTTTATATTCGTCTGTCGCTATCTTATACTTTTTGATCACAATTCTCATTATTCAAATGAGCATTTTCTTAAGCCCGGGCAACTTTTAAATGCAATTTTCATTATTCGCTCTTATTCAGCGGTTTTTTTTCTCTGTCTCGCGGTTTCGTTTTGTTTTTGTCCTTTTGTCGGTATTGTCGATTTTTTTTTCGTTTCGCTTACGCTGAAAAGCGATTACTGCGGAGTGACACGCTCCTCTCTTTGGTGTTCTTAGTTCGAGTCATCTCTACTTCTCTTTTTCTCCCTTTTTTTACCCTTTTTTCAATATATATCGTACGGTTGGTAATGGGCAACGCGCACTTGAAACTGTCATCAGCAATTAGTCGACGAAGCGAAGAAAAAGAGAACTGATGGGACTTTTCTTCGCTCACGAACAAATGAGAAAGCGAAACGAGGAAAAAAAAGCTCGAAGAGCGGATAGAGCGAAATTTTTTAAAATTCGATTCGAATTTAGTGGTTTTTCTTATTGTTAGTTTCGAAACTCGTATTTATTCTTTCAAGTGCAGCAATTAAAAAATCGATTTTTCATTATCATTTTGACAATTTTCAAATCAAATATGTGAGCATGAATAAGTCGCAAAAAAAAATTTTTACGTTTATATATAATTTTTTCTCGAATTTATCATATATTTATACAATGTATACAGTGTCAGAGAATTGCGTTGAACGGAATTCCTCGACGCGATTTACATTTTCCGAAGAGAAAATCAGAGCGAGACAGAAAATTCGTCAGGAAATTTCTCTCTCTCTCTATTTCTGTGCTGTCCGCCTGTTTCTCTCAGTTCGATTCAAGACAGTGAAAGAAGAGTTCAAGACACCGGAATTCCGATGGGAGTAGACGAGAAATTTGTTCCCGAACGGTAAAAGCTTCTGACTGGCAAAATGAGACAGTGCGAGAGAGGAATCTCTTCTTTTATCCTTCAAAAACATAATGAACTAACTTTTGTCCTAAAATATCCATTAAATGCAAACTACCAGATTTATTTCAAGTTTTTCTCATTAAGGAGAGAGAGAGAGAGAGAGAGAGAGAGAGAGAGAGAGAGAGAGAGAGAGAGAGATAGGTTTAGACGACTCGAAAAGTTGCGTTTATCCATTCCAATGAATTCGGTATAAAAAATATTCAAAAATATGTTTCAGATTCACTGAAAATCAGTAAAAAAACGTAGTCCTAAATCTCTTCTAAGTCTAGAATAAAAAAATAAACTTGAAAATTTTAAAATATCAAAATTTTTTAAAATTTTTAAAATTTAGATTTTTTTTAAGTTATCCACATTTTTCCACAAAAAGTTATCCACAAAATACCAAAATTTTTTTTTTAATTTGGACAATATTTCTAAGTCATCCAAATATTTCAAAATATTGTGTAGAGGAATAAATTTTCGATAGGTTTAGACGATTCAAAAAGTTGCGTTTATCCATCCCAATGAATTCGGTGGCTCAAAATTTGTCTGCTCAATATTGTTATACAGATTGGATATTGTTTTTTAGCATTGTTGAGTAGACAAATTTTGAGCAGGGATCTGGTTCTGCCTATGTTTCAAATTCACCGAAAATCAGTAAAATACACTGAAAAAAATGTGGCGATTTCCAATGAAATATTAGTTGGTTCAATTCAATATTTCATTGGATCTATTAAATAGGGACGAATCAATCAAATATTTCATTGGAAATGGCCATCTTTTTTTTCAGTGTACGTAGTCCAAAATCTCCTCTAAGTCGAGAATCGAAAAATAAGCTTAAAAATATCAAAATACCAAAATTTTTCAACAATTTGGATAATGGTTCTGAGTCATCCAAATATTTCGAAATATTGTGTAAAGTATATAACACAATATTTTACAAACCAAAAATACATTTTCGTTTTCTAAAATTCTACAGATATCCAGAATTTAAAAAGAAAATATTTTATAAATATTATATTAACCGAAAAAAATGTGTCCCACTTGTCAAATCATTTGTGACGGATGTCGTTCGATTCTGACCGGTCATTTTACTCCGGGAATCCTTTCTCGGTAAAAAAGAGGACGCGAGGCATTTGCCCAAATGGTCTGGAAAGAATGGAACTTGAGCAAAATCGATCGTAAGGAGCCGTTGCGTCTTTTTTATATCTCTCTCTCTTTCTCTCTTTTTCACTTTTTCTTAGACTCGTCCATTTCGATGGAACGTCACTAAAACCATCCCTAAACGCTTTAAATTTACGACCCCTATAAAAAATAAAATCATAATCCAATAAATCATAATTTTTCCCTCATAATTATTTTTTAACTCGATTACATCGTGAAAAATATTTTTTTTCAGTTCTTTTCGCTCGGAACGCTTTTTTTTCTCGTAATTTCTTTTTTTTTCGCTTCTCTCGGCCAACTCTCGCAGATAACCGGGATCCGCTTCCGGCGGGGGAGACATTAACCCAGAAGAGAGCGAAAGAGAGAGAAAAAAAGCGTCGAGAGAGAGAGAGAGAGAAAAAAATGTAGAGGGGATAGGAATAGAATCGTTTCCACTGATATTTTTCCAAGCGGAGATTCGATATCTCGCTTGTACAGACGCGATAAAAAGTGAAGAAACGAACCGGGAGTTGAAAAGGGGGAGGAAATGAAGAAAAAAAGAAAGAAAACGATCCAGAGCACTCTGAGAAAAAGCTCCAGATTCTTTCTCGTATTGAAAAAAGGGCCAGAGTGAGAGAGAAAATAAGAAAAATTGAGAAAAAACAGTTGATAAGTGTTGTGTTAACTTTTGCTATTCGGTAGCATGGAACTTATATTTGATATTGCGATTTCTATAGTGAACCAGATGGAATGCATGTCAGGAGAGCATCGATCAAGGAAAAGTGTTTACTGTTATTTTTTTCTCTCTTTTGAGTGAAAAGTTTTTCTAGCGATGGTCGGAATTTCTCAGCAGCAGCTTAAGTGATGTTCGAAAAATCATTTTTGATGATGTATTGATATTTGATGTATTACTTGAATATTTTAGTAAAGTGATTTTTTCGTGATAAATTATTGAAATGTAACTTCTTTTATGTTGGGAAGTCAGAATGTCATAATATTTGATTTATAATGATTGTTGCAATCTTCATTTTATTATCGATTTTTATAAAAAATCTTGTTCAAGGGGTAACGTACTGTGAGGGGCTTGAAAAGCACATTTTAGTAGTTTTTTTTCTACAGAAACTAAGCTGTTGAAAAATAATCTAAACAAGAAAATTTTATCGTTACAAAACATTATTTTTTAGCTTAAGTTTATCGAGAATTTTTATAACAAATCTTGAGGGTTACGTACTGTAAGGAGCTTCAAAAGCTCATTTTTATAATTTTTTTAAAATAGAAACGAAGCTGTTAAAAAATAACCCAAATAATAATTTTATTGATACAAAACATTTTTTTAAGCTTACGTTTATTGAGAATTTTTATAACAAATCTTGCTCAAAAGATAACGCACTGTAAGGAGCTTCAAAAGCACATTTATGTAATTTTTTAAACAGAAATAAAGCTGTTAAAAAGTAATCCAAATAAGGAAGTTTTATCGATACAAAATATTATTTTTAAGCTTAAGTTTATTGAGAATTTTTACAACAAATCTTGTTGAAAGGATAACGCACTGTAAAAAAAGCTCCAAAAGCACATTTTTGAATTTTTTTCAAAATAGAAACAAAGCTATTAAAAAGTAATTCAAATAAGGAAGTTTTATCGATACAAAATATTATTTTTAAGCTTAAGTTTATTGAGAATTTTTATAACAAATCTTGTTGAAGGGATAACGCACTGTAAAAAAAGCTCCAAAAGCACATTTTTGAATTTAAAAAAAAATAGAAACAAAGCGGGCTGAAGGACCAAAGGTCGATGGCCCATATATGTAAATAAAAATGAAAAACTGCCAAATATGCGCAGAGCTGTAAATATTGTAAATAAAAGCATTTACTACTACTAGAAACAAAGCTATTAAAAAATAATCCAAATAAGGAAATTTTATCGATACAAAATATTATTTTGAAGCTCACGTTTATTGAGAATAGTCATGGCAAACTAATTCGCGATTAACGTATTCCAAAATTGAGAACGTTTGACATAATCATGACCAAAATTGTATTCATAAAATTTGAAATGAATTCTCAAATCCGATTTATACATAAATTTTCCTAAAGCAACAAAAGCTTCCTGCACAACTTCGTAATGAAAATCTTTTAAGCCGTATACTTCGTTGGTTCATAATTCAGCAGAGAATTCAAAAACACATTTAAAAAACCACGTGTCTAATTTATCTCAGTCTTTAAATATTTCACAGCGGATGGAAAACTTTGGTTAAATTTTTTTAAGAAAAAAATTCATAAAAACTGTAAAATATGATAATGAAAACAAATGAATATTTAGTGGTTGCAAATATTGACGAAGAATTGGCCCGTCTGGAAAATTGGACGTAGCGATAAGCTCGATTGTAACGAACAATCGCGCTCGCATTATCCCGCAGACATTATATTTGCGTAGCCGTGAATTAATTCCGAGCTACGCTGTGACTCCCCGCCGGATTCATTGTTGTGTCACGCGCACCCTCGTCTCATCCGGGAAAATAAAAAATAAAAATATGTGAATATTAAAACAAAGTGGTCGGAAAAATTGAAAATAATATTGAATAAATAAATAACCGAAACGTTTTTCCAACCCGGTTGAAATTTTGTAAATTTTTTTCTCAATATTTTAATGTTTCGTTTAATGCGAAAAAAAATTTAATAGGAAGATCCGTTATTTGCATGCACTTTTAAATTCGTGAAAGCTTTTATTTAACTCTTATTCGTCGTTGAAAAAAATGTTAAACAGCGTCACCGATTCCCCCAAGCTACTTTTGGACAATGGAAAATTTTTTCTTCTCTCTCGTTGTTTTTCCAGCTGGACATACAGCGTAAAAAATATGCGAGAACAGGTGTCCAGTTCGTTCAACGCTTTTAATGTTTTAAAATCGTCAAAAAAAAAAAAATTATCAAGTGCATTGTGCATTTGATAAAAATTGCATACAATTGCACTAAAATGCACTAAATTTTTCATACTTAACGAGAAAAAAGAATGAATCAATCGAGGCTTTGGAAGTTTGAAAAAAAAATGGGGAAAAAAGCATGAAAAAAAGATGTTTAAAATTTGTATGAAGAGATTCGAGTTCAAAAGCGTTGAGTGAAGATGAGAATGAAACTGGAACGTGACTGTATCGAGGGACAATAATTACAACGATCCTCGAGAGTTAAAAAGTTCTCTCGAGAGTGTGCTGAAGGCTCGGTTCGTCGGTGGGATGGCGAATCGCCTCCTTCCACCCACCGAGCTATCTTATTCCCCGATCTAATGAAATTACTTTTGCAATTAGAGCCTTGGGGGCCTTTATCGATAGCCTTTCGTCCCCGAAGTCCCAAGTCCGAGAGTAGAAGAAGAAAAGAGAAAAAAAAGACAACGAGAAAGGAAAAAAAAAGTGGAACGAGTTCTCGAGTGCATCTCCAATTTATCGTTATTTCTTACAATATATTCTTAGATGCCCTTACATTTCTGCAGAGAGGAAGGAAATTTAATGTTTCAATTTTTTCCAGCGTTTCATTTCTTTGAGTGTCGTTTTTTTAAGTCTTATCACTTCTTAAATGTTTTTTCAAATATTGTTTTTTGATCTACTTTTTTAAACGTTATTTTTAGGATTTAATATTTTGAACGATACTCAAAAGTAACGTTCAAACAACTTGAAAAATTTTTGGACACATTCGTAATAAACAAACAAAAATATAAATAAAATTTAAAAAAAACACATATTCTTACACATTTGTTTAAAATTTCTCTATTACTATTTAGAAACATATTTTTTACGTTTTTTCTTCAATTATAAGAACGATACAATTGAGCGATATTCTTCAAGTATTGCTTGCTCAATTTTTTTTTGAGTAAAAAACAACACACATTTTTCGTGTGACGTTTTCAAAAGTGTGCATTGTTTTTTTTCATTCCTTCTTTAAAAATCAAAAATAAGAAACAATTTTTTCGAATGTTAGTTCCAAAGTTGAAAAAATATTGAAAAAAATGTTTGACATGAAAAAAAAACACCTTCATAGGGAAGGGGGGGGGGGCAAAATGGAGTTCCCCAAAAATTTCGTGAAAATTTTCAATATTTCAAAATTTAATAAAATTTAATATCAAAATAGTCTTTTATTTGCTAAGAACAATATATTTGGTGATTTAAAAACACATTTAAACAAAAATGAAAAATAAAAATCAATTAACATAGCAGATCCAAACAGATCATTTGCTTTGAGAATGAAACACATTTAAGCAAAAATTAATATAAATTATTAATTGATTATGAAATAAGACATCAAAGCTAATAATAACTTAACAAATTATGAAAAAAAAAATTGTTTTCGTACTTTTCAGAGAGGTGCCCCATTTTGAACGCTAAAAAAAATTTGTTTCTCATGAAAAATTTATTTCAGCGGAAAATTTTGTTTCTTACCTTTAAATTGTGATTAAAAAACAAAAGATTCAGCATATTTAAACCCTTGAAATCGGAAATTTTTCCTAAGTACCCCATTCCCCCCCCCCTGCCCTATATGTTATTTTTTCATATATTCACATGTGTGTTGAATTTGCCATGAATTTTTTTCTAAAATTAGAGTCAAGAGACAATTGAGCGTTATTCACTAATACGTGTTGTTTTTGAAGTGAAAAAAAAACACCAAAAATGTTTATGCGTTACTTTTTTAAATATTTGTTGTTTTTTTTTAGACAATTTTTCAATTAGAGGAAAAAGGGACAATTGAACGATACTTATGCGTTGCTGTGTTAAAAATTTTTTAAAATGTTTATTTAAATGCACAGTTTTTATGCTCTTTTAGGATTACTTTTTGAGCATCGACTCTTCTAATAAAAGATTCTCCATGAAAAGATCCGTGGAATCAAAATAAATCCGGCATAATTTAGCGATTTTTCATCCAGACGAGACCCCGTCTGGAATCCTCAGAAATCGAAAGGATTCGTGAGGCCAGAGGGAAAAAAATGGGAAAACAAAAAATGCCTTTATGCACGCGGATATTTTTGGATCGCCTCTGGAAAAAGCTTCGAGTCCCTTATCCCCTTTTCTCACTCCTTCTCCATACATATTTACGTTCTCCCAGGGGCTTTCCTGGTACGACGAGAAGAATCCTCTCTGGCTTACCCATCCGAGAGTTTCACCATTATTTTAAGAGGTCACTTTTGTTCAACTGTACGCCCAGGAAAACGTCACATCTTGAAGATGCTTCCTGATCGAAAAAAAAAATGTCTGTTCCCTCTCGGATCATCAAAATATTTTCATCCTTTCGATACGAAAATAATGAATAACAATATCAATAGAATAAAAAATAATACGAATTATTAAAAAGAAAAATATTTTTATGGAATAAACAAATTATCGAATTTTTAAAAATTTCTTTATTCCATATAAACATATTTCTATTTTTAATAATTCATATTATTATTTTTAGAATTAGAATTTTACAAGAATTTTTAGAAAAACATTAGAACAAAAAACAATACGAATTATCAATAAATTATGGGAATAAATAGATTTAAAAAATTATTAAATTTTTTAAAATTTGTTTATTCCTTAAAAACATATTTTTATTTTTAATAATTCATATTATTATTTATTTTATTAATTCTTCTTCTAATTCTTCTTCTAATTCTAATTCTTCATTATTTTAATAATTTTATATATTCCTTTTATTATTATTTATATATGTATGTTTACTTACGAGTTCTATTTCTTGGCCCACGACGACACCTGATTTTTAAAGAAGCTTTTTATTCAGGTTCGATGTGTATTTGAGCGCTGTCTCTCGAACCAGCTGAACTCGCTTCCATTCTCCATTTCGTCCTATTATTTTTTTTCTTTCGTTTTTTCTCCTTTTTCTTTCCTTCTCCGCTAAGATACGTGCTTACAAGACAATTCCGAGTAAGACCGATCGATACATCACCAAGAAGAAACGAAGATAAGGAGAGAGGAGGAACAGATAGATAGACAAAGAGAGAGAGAGAGGAAAAAAGTTGCGAAATCTGTTCCGTCCGGAATCCTGATGCTCCAGGTCCGATCTAAACTTCCTGACGTTCCATGTGTACTTTTCCATCTCTTGCATTGCAGACAGATGTTCGCGTCACTATTTTTATTTTTATTTTTTTTCATGAGAAACTTTCAGAATACTGATACAGTGTGGACAACAATTTTTTTGATAGTTGAGTCGAGTTCGCAATTCAAGGAAATGTACTACGATACGTAAAAAAAATTCCGCTAAAAATTACAAAAATTGAACAAATTTTTGAAAAAATCAAAAAGCTCTTTATATTTTTATATATCATACGAAACGATTTTTTCAGTGTTCGTTATATTAATTTCACAGTTTGAAGAAAAAATTTTTTTACGTGTATATCAATGAATTTTTATTTATTGAAAAATATAAGGGCTGGAAAATTTGTTTGAAAATCAGAAAGAAATTTTGCACACAAATTTTATAAAATAAATGTTAACTTTCATTATCAAAACAAAAATATCCTTGTAATTCACTCTTTCAAAAAAAATACTAACAATTTCAACGATTGGATAAAATTTCAGAAATCAAAAAACAATTTGAAAATATATTTTTATGAATAAATGAAAATAAATTTCAACAAAAATATATAGAAAAATCATTTCTCTCAATATTGGATCGCGAATTTTTTTCAAATTTATTGTTATAATATAAATAAATAAATATATGTTCAGATCGTCTTAAAAACATAAGGGTTGCAAAATATCTTTGGAAATCAGAAAGCAATTTCGAGTTATAAAAAAATGCATCAGGCTCGAGTCCGACGTCGAGCGGCTTGCATTCGAGTTATGGAGAGAGATCGCGAGTCGAGAGGGAAAGAGAAAATTGAATACATTAAGTCGAATCGTACTGAGAGGGTTGGCAGCTGGCTCGGCCCCTCGAACCCTCTCTCTTTCAATTTAACCGTACGGTTTTTCCCCCGCCCGCATTCGTAATTGCCAGTACGTACGTGAAATTACCGTAATTACGTGCACTCTTGCCCCTTAAACCTCCCCACTCTTCAGTTTTCCCTCTTTCATCCCTCTCCATCCCTTTTTCCGCCCCTTCTATAATCTTTCAGCCTCGTAATAGGAGAAAAGAGCGTCGAATATGTATGATCGTGCCTCAAAAGACTAGTCTGAATAATCTTGAAATCTTTCTTCTCCCTCCTTAATTTTCCTCCCCTCTTTTTCAACCCCTTACCGCGATTCATATCATCCCTGTTTTTCATAATGATAGGAAAGAATTTCGAGTATGTGAAATCGAGTCTTCAGCAGGAATAAAATCTCTAGATTTTCCCCCCTTATTTTCTTTTTTTAAGCACATATCATCCCTCCTATCGTAAGGGTAGTAATAAAAAAATAACTTTTGAAATTTTGTTGTTGTTATTTTTAATAATTGTAATAGAGAGCTCCGAACCTGTATATGATTGGATCTTAAATATTTTTGGGATGCTTATTTTCATTTTGTTTTATTGTTCCTCCCCTTTTTTCAACCCCTTATCGCGATTCGTATCATTCTCGTTTTTCATAATGATAGGAAACAATTTCGAGTACATGAAATCGAGTCTTAAATAGCAATAAAATTTGCAGATTTTCCTCCATTATTTTTTTAAGCGCATATCATCCCTGCTATTATAAGTGTGGTAATAAAAAAAAACTTTAGAAATTTTTTTGTTGCTATTTTCAATAATTGTAAATATAAGGGCTCTGAACGCGTATATGATTGGATCTGAAATGTTTATTTTCATTCTGTTTTATTTTCCCTTCCCTTTTTTCAACCCCTTACTCAAATTCTTATTATTCCTGTTCTTAATGATAGAAGTTCCGGGAATTTATCTTTTTATTCGTCTTTCAACTCCTTTTGTTACTCTTACAATGATCCCAGTCCTTTCTGGTGGTATGAAAAACATTGAATATGTATTATCGAGTCTCAAAAAATTAGATCGAAACATTCGATGTATGTAGAGATTATCGAAATTGAAATTTTCTGGAATCTTTTCTCTCTTATATTTTTCTCTCCATTATACCAACCCCTCATATGCTATACTCACCGATTTTATTCTTCATAACGATGAAACATGTCGAGCATGCTACCTTTAAAAAAAAGCGAGTTAATAGAAACGTTGTAAAAAAAAGCTCAAAATCTTTCAAGAGAATTTCGTTCCTTTTTCTTCGTTCCAACCCCTTCAATCATCCCTCTCCTTCCTAATGAAAGAAAAAACATTCAATATGGAAATCAAACCGCGAAAAGTCAATTTGAAACCTTTTGGGAATCTTTTCCTCATCCTGTTTCCTGCTCTTTTTTTTGCTTTCAACCCCTCGCTGCCCTTCATTCCACCCCTTCGTACTCGCAGAAAAAAAGCATCGACCACGTATAAATGAGCCTCGAAAATCCGGTTTGAAATCTCTCGGGATTTTATACATTCCATCTATGCTTGTCCTCTTTTTACGTTCCTCCTTTCTCCTCGTCTCCACCCTTGGACCTTTGCGGTGAGTGCTCGATAATAATTTTCCGAGTGCGAGTTGAATAAACATCGAGTCCGCAACATTTTTCAATTACTTCCGGCTCTCGCGTGAGCACGAGGAAGAAACACGATTGCCCGTCGATAGAGAGCCGACTCTCCCTTCACTGCTTCACTCTTCGTGCATCGGTATAGGATGAGAATTCACTCTTTAAGGATACGCCCGGGCATTCGTGCCACTCTCGATAGTCATTTTGTATCCATTTTCTACGAGAGGGGCTTTAGAATTCAAAATTGGAAACTTTTGATTTTTCGAGGGCTTTCTTTTCAAGGAATATTTCATATGATTTTTTAATGATGACTGATGGAATTTTCAGGTAGTTCCTATATTTTTTTTTTCGTTTTCATAGGATTTCATGAAATTTCATTGCACAAGGTTTTTTGCCATGATACGTACACGTACGTACGTGTACTTGAATTTGAAAAGGTTTCACCACGCAGATATCGAGATATGTATTGTTGGAAATTTGATTTTTTTTTCATAAGAGTGCTAAATATTTTATGGCACAGCCTTGTAAAATTTCAAGGGCTGTTATGACTGAAAAATCAATTTTTTGAAGGATTTATTTTCAAGAAATATTTAATATGATTTTTTAATGATGACTGATGGAATTTTCAGGTAGTTCTATCTTTGTTTTTTCGTTTTCACAGGATTTCATGAAATTTCATTGCACAACGTTTCTTTGCCGTGATATGTATGTACGTGTAATTGAATTTGAAAATTATATGTTGCACTACGTAGCTATCGAGATATTTATAGTTAAAAATCAAAATTTTGTCATAAGTGTGCTCAATATTTTGAGATTTTCAATCCTAAATGCCATGATTCGTAGATGATGAAACTCTTCAAATAATGAAAATCTAGGTTAGAGTTGTTGGTTCTTAAACCTATAAATTGTGTATTGACCGATTACATTATGAATTAATATAGTCTTCTCGCTGCAGCAATTTCATTGAATTTCGTCGAAAAGTTTGTACAAACATTCTTTGATGCCATATGCACGAGTAGATATGTAAAATTTCAGGGGCTGTTACGAACTGAACAATAAAAATATTTATTCTTGAAGATCGTAATTTTTCGTTACATTCCATAAGAGCCCTGGTTAAATATCGCGACGTTGAACAACGATTCTTTCGATTTTTCGATCGATGAAGCCTGTTTAAATTTTTTTTGTACACGTTTTTCAGAAAAATCTGATGAAAAAAATTTTTACGATTTTGTTTATTATATAAAAAAAAAACTTTATGCAGAATCAACATGAATTTTTAGTATATTGTCCTTTAATCGATTTGCAACAATTTTCTTAACCAACTGAAACGGTCGATCTACTTGAAATTTGAGAACAGGTAATAAATAAATTTCGATTTCGAAATAAGAAACTTTTATTGAAGTGATAATTCATATATTTTAAAGCGATAAAGAGATGAAAAAATTACGAGTGGTTTTCTTACTCCCTTTTTTACGTCGTAAAAGTAAGGACGAAGGTTTTTCTCCCTCGTAAAGAAAGGCACTGAGGATTTTATTCTCATAAAAAAGGGGGACAAAGATTCGGATTATTTATGCAGCGAGGTGCAACGAACCAGGAGTCTATGCAGGATTTCTCCATGAAAGAAAGTACCGAGAAGAAAAAAAGGGAAAAAATAAGGGCGCGCGGTGTACAAGCCTGGAATCGATATCCCAGACTTCTGAACTAGTTTCCACCAAGGAGACACGTTTCCGAACAAAATTTCCCGGGGGATACGTGTCTCACCGTTCTCTGCTTGTGGAATTATTTCTACGAGCTGCGAATTTAGACGAAAAAATAAACACACACATTGTTTTGGAAAAGAAAAAGTTTTCGGTGAAATCAGCGAGAAAAAATTGTCAATTAATTATGATTAGTAAGTAATTATCATTAAATAATAATAAATAAAATTAATAAGCAATAAATAATACATAAAAACAATGACAGATAATGATAACGAAATTACTTATTGAAAATTTTACAAATTAATGTTAAAACTTTATAAACAAAAAATAATTATTTCTGTACTATCTAAAGTGGATATAATTGTCGCATCTCTAGTACGTCTCAAATAATAAACTAATAACAATAAATAATCGATAAATATTTATAATTATGATTATTATTTATTATAATTTTTAATGATTATAATGGTTATAATCAATCAACAATAAATAATAGACGATATTCATCGCAAGTATAATTTTTAAGAAACGATAAACATTGAAAGTTTGTTAACTAAATAACGAAAAAGAAAATTATTGTTCGGAGTATCTGGAGTGGTTATGATTGTCGTGAGTGTCTCGAGGACGTGCCAGCTCGTCCTCTTGTCCTCTGACATTCTCAGTGAGTGGCTGGGCGGCAAGCGTATCTGGCTAAGGGACCGAGAGGCTTTGCATTTGGCGCCGATCCAGAGATCACTGCGAACGTTTCCGAGAGATATGGAGAGGAAGAGAGAGAGAGGGAATATCGAAGGGGTTTAAGAGGTATGATTCTCTCTCACTCTCTCTCTCTCTCTGTGGGCGATCAAGAGGGAGAGTAGGAAATTGGTAGGCAACCTGATATTGCTAGCCTCCTCCCGGACGGAAATTCATGATCCTCGAGCTTTCTCAAAGCTCTCGCGATATGGATCCCAAACGCGATATTACAAGACGAACGCCCACGCGAAATATTACAATTTTTACAATTCTTTATGAAGAAAGAATATTATCTAAATCATATATCTATGATAAAAGAATAATATATATTAACGGTAATAAATAATATAATTTTACAATGAATAAATAAAATTTGGAACAGTGTCCAGTTCATGAAGTTGGGAAACGATTTTTTGCTCCGCAGCTACAAAAAATCGTTGGGTTTCAAATTTTGAAAAAACATTTATATAATAAATTTGGTAATTATTCGGATAATATCTCCCCCCTTGAAGGGGGGGGGGGGATTTATCTGCTGAATACGATGCCAAAGAGAAATCGCCTCGGTAACCCCCCCCCCCAAAGATATCGACAATTAAAAATAACAAAAGGCGAGGGGGGGGGGGGTGTAAAAATAACAAAAGGAGCTTTTTCAAATAATATAGGTTTATGATAGTGAGGAGGTTCCCCCCACTCCAACCCCCCTGCCGGGGCTTCGCCCCTGAACACCACCAGGGGCCGCGGGGTGGGGGGACTTATAGTTTTTGACCTCCTGAATACAATGCCGAAGATAAATCGCGTCGACCCCCCTCCCGCAAAGATATCCACAATCAACAATAACAATGAACAATGGATAACAATTAACAATGAATAAAAGGTGTGATCATCAATAAATATTTGTTTGTTATTAAAAACGTAATATTTATTTAATTATCCGTCCATGTATTTCCGTCTTTCTAGATCGTAGAAATTTCAAATTTTCAAAATCCCATAACTTTTAATGGGGGGGTGAACGACGCAAATCGTTTATGGGGTTCCGTTTGGGGGCAATAAGCTAACGTTTCCCCCAACCCCGGCCTCCTTGGACGGGGGGGGGATATCATCCGAATAATCATCATAAATGTAATTATCTTTCAAATGAACGTAGTCCGGTACCGATTGAATGAGAATTTTCGTCATTGCTATTTTTATAACAAAATTCATCAGATCGATGTTGACTGGTCCAATACTTGGCGGTCAGGAAAAAATTTTTTGGTGATGATCCATCGAAAGCGCGTCACGAGACGTCACCGAAACACCCCCTGGAGACCTCGATCGGACAATTTCAAGCGGAGTTATAGCCCCGGGAAATCAAACTCGTTTCATATCGATCCCAGGAAAACGCCTTATTCAATCCTGGGAAAACTTTTCGAGAAATCAATTTTAAGGTTCTTCATGATCTCCGTGTCATTGGCTTCAAGGAAAAGTTCCTCGTCGCCGAAATCCAGACACCTGGGTTCATTGTTTCGTTTAATCACTTCGTTCGATGTGAACGACCTGAATTGCATTCTCGCATCAATCAAGATATTCTTCTGGGTGGGAAATGAAAAATTGTCGTTTTTCGATAATGAGGTGTGGCCAAAAATCTAATGCATATTATTTAAATAAAAAACTCACTTAAATATATCACGGGTATACTTAAATATAAACGGGTTACCAATCAATAAATATCTTCACTCAAAAAACCTGAAAAAATACAGAAAATATCTAAAAATTATATTTAAAAAAACTGTCAATGAACTGCAAACGTCACAAAAGCAACGACAAAAATTATTTAAATGTGATCACTCAAAAAAATCGGTTTTTCAAAAATCACGTAAAATCGAGTCTGGACAAAAATATCACTCAAACACGTTATCCATCAACAAATATCTTCACTCAAAAAACCTGAAAACATACAGTAAATATCTAAAAATTATATTTAAAAAAAACGATCAATGAAGTGTTAACACAGAAGCGACGTCAAAAATTATTTAAATGTGATCACTCAAAAAAATCAGTTTTTAAAAAATCACAGAAAATAAGCAAATCTGGACAAAAATGAGTATCACTCAAACACGTTATCCATCAACAAATATCTTCACTCAAAAAACCTGAAAACATACAGTAAATATCTAAAAATTATATTTTAAAGAAACGATCAATGAAGTGCTAACACAGAAGCGACGTCAAAAATTATTTAAATGTGATCACTCAAAAAAATCAGTTTTTAAAAAATCACAGAAAATAAGCAAATCTGAACAAAAATGAGTATCACTCAAACACGTCATCCATCAACAAACATCTTCACTCAAAAAACCTGAAAAAAAAAAATACCTCAAAATATCTACATACAAAAAATCAATAAATAAACTCCAAACGTCATAGAACCAACAAACAAAATCACTTAAAACGTCATCACTAAAAAAAATCCCAAATTAAAGGAAGAAAAAAACATTCCGAAAACCATATTCATTCGTAAAAAAAGCTGTCAATAAAATGCAGACGTTCCAGGAGCAACGAAAAAAAAAAGAATGCGGAAAAGGATGAGCATTGTTTGTCTCGAGTGGACGTTTTCGGTAATTCTTGGCAAGGACGATAAATCACGTCCCTCTGTCATCGATGTTTAGCGAGGGATTCGCTTCTCCCCAATCTTCATGCTATCTTGACTTTAAAAGAAAAAAAAGAAAGAAATAAAAAGGAAGAATAAGATGAGGGAGTGAGGAGAGAAAGATAGAGAGAGAGAGAAAGAGGCAAAAAATGTCTTGACGAAAGGCACTTTAGGGCTCTGTGAATATTATAAATTGCGAGAGGGTGGCTCGTACGTGACTGGGAGGAAGTCTCCTCGCTCAACTCGTGACAACCTGTTTCAGGAAGAAAGCGAGAGAGGGAGAGACAAAGATACGAAGAGAAGAAAAAAAAATATTATCTCTGTCCTTGTCATCTCGTTCAGGAACGAATTAACATGCTTTTCCCTTAAAATCTTCCTCTCTCTTTCTCCGTCGTTTTACCCTTTTGTATATTTCGCTTTCTCTCTATCTATCCTTCTCGCTCGCTCAACCCGCCCGAAACGTTCTCGTCTCGCCGTGGAAAACCGTCACCGTACGAGCTAATTTTCTCGCTAATTAGTTTCAAGCGTTTGCAGCCTCGTGCGTCAACGTAAAATCTCTCTCTCTCTCTCTCTCTCTCTCTCTCTCTCTTTATCTTTTGTCTCACTCTCGACTCCATTAACCCACGCTCGATTCCATTGGACGATCTCTGACACCCTCTCGCTCACGCCAAAGGGTAATAGCCTACGGATGAGTGAGAAAATTTTCCCATTATACATCGATGCATATTTTCTCACGGAGTTTCTTACTTTTTTTTTTTAATTGAATGAAATCATTTTTTGATGAGAAATTTTTGGAAATATGTTTGAAAGATTTTTAAGGTGACGATGTCCTATATCGTGCAAAATCGAACTTTGCTATTTTCTCTGTAAATAAACATTTTTCGAAGAAAAAAAAAGAATCTTTTCATCAAAGAATAATGTGATTGTTTTTTCGAAAATATCAAAAATCTCTGAGAAAATAGCTAATGCGTTTTGCATCTGTCCCTCTCGCACGAGTAGGAGTTAAGCATCAGCTTAAAAGTAAAAGTGAAAAGTGATATTGGAATATTGAAATATATTGATATATTGAAAAACAAAAATCTGTCAAGATGATGGTGTATTAAATAAACTCAGTTTCACTTGAAACGATATGGATAAGAAATTCAGCACTTAAATTTACCATTCAAGGTCATCAATCAAAGATATCAATCAATTTTCTTACTCGTAGTTATCATTCGAAGTCATCAATCAAATATATATGAACCTGATTTATCACTTAGTTATCATTTAGGGTAGTTCTATCGGTACAGTCGAATACAAAATTTTTATCTTATTTTATGTGATATTTTTGAAATATTGTTTTTTTGATTTTGATGGGATACTTCCATCGGTATAGACAAATACAAAATTTTGGTCTTATTTTATGTGATTATTTTATAATTTGTATTTGACATTACATTTTAAAATAATATCAACAAAAATGATTAATTACTAAAAAATTAATCGATTTAAGTGTCATCCCTCCAACAATCTTTTATCTGAAATTTTCTATAATATTGATATAATATTTTATCTATAATAAATAAAATATAATCACTTGACGTCATCACTAAAAATTCCATCAGTCAAAATTATCTCAATAAAATTTACTCGAAATATTACTGAAATAAGTGAAGTTAAGGTACAGTCAAATAAAAAAATTTTTTTAGTTTATATCTTCGTATCATATGGTTTTTAAACTTATGTTTATTGAAAAACGTTATTGCAAATTGACTCAAAAACAAAATACTCGAAAATCAAGGTACTTTAACTTGACCTTGAGTTGCTACGTACGTATAAAAATTGTGAGAAAAAAACTTTAGATTTTTTGTTAAATAAAGAAAAGTTCTTCGAAGTACCAAAAAGAGCCATGCAAAATGTCAAGGCGTTTCACCATCTAGAAGTCAAGATCTTTAAATTTGAAAATCATAATATTTAATTAGTGCTTTTATGAGAGAAAATTGTGATTTTTAACTAAATAAATTTCTCGATATTGACGTGTGTGGTGAAACCTCTTAAAATTTGACACATGTATGCAGCTGATACCGAAGTTTTGTCCAAAATTTTAATAAATTCCTAAGAAAACAAAAAAATGACTGAACTACATTAAAGTAACGCGAGTCTATATTTTTTCTCGTATCATTTTCATAATTTATCCAATTTCCTTTTTCTCTTCTCATAATTCAAAGTTTCCGCACAGCCGGTCTAAAATTTCGCATTATTTAAACGTAGCCCGGAGCTTGCAATAATAAAGCGCCGATTGATCAATTCTTGGTCGATTTCCAGCCCTTCAGTGGCCCCGAGAGAGCGCCAATATCGAGTAAAAATGTTTAAAAATATCTGCGGGATCTGCAGTTGATATTCACCGGGCAGAAAAAAGAACGTAAAAAGATATCGAAGAAAAATGAAACGCGAAACAAAATAAAAACCTAGAGTTTCGAGAGTCTTGTCATTAATAATGAAAAAGAATGAGAGTTGAAAAAAATCAACGAAGTAAAATGTATAAAAAAAAAAATCCAATAAATCGCTCTCTGGCCCCCGGGAATATTTCTTCGATATCAAAACTTGCATTAAAAGCTCTTCCTCTTCAATGTCTCCCGATTCATGTACACGCCCGTGGCCTCTGAAAGGAAATCGAAAAAAAATTCTCCCAAAAAAAATAGCAGAAATAAAATATACTTGGAAAAAAATGAAAATAATTAAAAAACAAATTATCAATTCCACATCGATACCGCCCGAGATTTTTTTTTCAATTTATTTATTTTTCATCTCGAATTTCTATTTTTTTTTCAAGAATCCACGATAGTGCTTTCGGCAGCTAAATACACACGAAGCACTCAAAGGTTTCTCGACAATTTCTTTTTTTTCTATTTCATTCTATCTTTTTTCCTCAATTTTTTCTCTCGTTTCCTCGAAGCTGGACTGCACAAGATACGGAAAAAGCTTTTACCTTTTCTTGAGTTCGAGACCAGAGCGAGGGGAGAGAAAAAACGAGGAAAAGATTCCCAGCAATCGTTGATGAAGTTTTTGATTGATTTCTTTCTTTACCTCTCCCTTCCTTTTTTTCATTTTTGATTTTTTATTCGTCCTTTTATTTCTCGCTCGTTTTAAAAGTTCACGCGGGACGTGCGGAATTAAGAAAAGTAGGAAGAGATATGAATGGTTAAGGGAATGGTTTTAAGCTCGTTGCGTCTGTAGCATAAGCGATTTCATACGGTATAGGACATTGGTAAGCAAAGCACAAGGTTTTCGAATAAATCATGACTCGCTCAGGCCACACCGTCTTACAGACCTCTTTTCTCTCCCTTTCTTTTTCTTTTATTTTCTTATTTTTCTTCGTCCCTGTCCATCCGAGGGATCTTTTCTACCAATGAATTCGATCCTTTGAGAGGAAGAAAGGAATTTAAGAATATTGTATGTGTGCAGTAAAAAAAATTGTAAAATAAATAAATTTTGAGATTTAGAGGGAGGGGGTGAAAATGGGGTACTCAAGAAAATGTTCCCATTCCCAGGGTTTAAATACACTGAATCTTTTGTTTTTTAACCACAATTGTAGGAGAGAAATAAAATTTTCAGTTGCCATGAGAAAAAAAAATTTTTTTTAGCGAAAAAAATGAACTGCGCCTTCAAAAAGTAAGAAATTTTTTTTTTAATAATTTGTCAACTTATTAATAGCTTTGACGTCTTGTTTCAAGTAATGAATTGATGATTTATTTTAATTTTCGTTTGAATGTGTCTCATTCCTAAAGAGAATGATTTTTTTCTATCTGCTATGTTAATTTATTTTTAATTTTTATTTTTGTTTGAATGTGTTTTCAACTACACCGAATATAATGTTCTTAGCAAAGAAAACGCTATTTGATATTAAATCTTATCAAATTTTGAAATATTGAAAAATTTAACCAAATTTTTAGGGTACCATTTTGTCCCCCCTAGTCCTATGTAAAAGGGGGTTGATCAACTATCGATGATATTAGACAAAAATCTAAATTTAAAATATGTTATACATAATTCAGATGAAGCTGGAAATTTTAGAAAAAAAAGTATACCTCACCGACCGATTTTTTGAGAAATTTAATGTCGAGATACGAGAATTTTGTACAGCGTCTTATGGCGCGATGCTAGAAACACGCGCTTAATTGAAGGTTAAGTACATTTCTGGATTAGACAGGTTGGACATTTTTCGATTTTTTCCTCAACTAAACATCAAAGATTCCTTTAGAGTCTTAAAAAATGCATGTTACCGAACTATTTTTTGATAAAAACGCGATTTAATTCGAAAAAACATGAAAATGTCGATGCCATGAATGAAAACAGCTGATGACGACGAAGTCAATTGATCAACTTTATCTTAAATATTACTCTCCTGATGATAACTTTTTGACAGTAATTTTCGGTGGAATATTTTGAAGTGTAGTAACAATTATTTTTCCTGTGATCTAAAACGGAAAAAAGTAACTTTTTCAAAAATTTATTACGTGGACTGTCATTTGACTATAGAATACTTGATCAACCACCTGTCATAATTCGTTCGTTGCATTCTGTCACGTATTATGTTTTATATATATAATACGAGAAAAATAGACTTCATCGAGAAAAATATTATTGTTAGGATTTACTTCAATTTTATTATTATTGCAAAATATATAGTAATCAATAAAATTATAGTAATCATATAATAATCTTAGAATTGTTTATTATATTGCATTAATGACACAACGTACAAACTTCGAAAATTGAGCAAAAATTGATCAAGATATTTATTTTACAATGTTTTTTTTTTATTGAAGAAACTAAAACGGGTAGAAGTAAAAAAAGACGTAATCTTTTATGGAGACAAAATTAGAATTTTATGGATAAAATTGATGTTTATGGGAGATAAAAATGTGAAGATGAAAATCGATTAACCCATTCGAATGACACAGTGAAACAAACGAGAGGAAGCAACGAACTATCCGAACTTTCGCATTCTCATAAAACCGAATGAATATCAAATATCGAAGCATCCTTTATTCGTGTTGCTTTTACGTCACGTAAGAAACTTTCCCTATAAATTTCAAGTCTTTGGATCCAGCGGTTCCCATTGACCATTTGCAACTAAGTCACCTTAGTTTTGTAAAATTTCATTATCAAGCAAGAAAATGTCAATTAACAAAAATAACAATTTAAATAAATAATAAACGCAACGAATATTTTTAATAAAAGAAACAACAACAAGTAAACAATGATAAGGATTAATACTAAGAATAAAATAATGTAAATAAAAAATTCTATGAGTTGATAAAAATGGTAAAAAATGGACTCATGTTTTTATGCTGGAAAAAAAATCATAAATAATTCATCAGATATTTTTTTCATTTTCTTATTTTTGTGTTACAGGTCAACGGTTCCTGGAGCCTTCCCGGCTTCGTCTGTGACTTTTACATCGCGATGGACGTGACCTGCAGCACCAGCTCCATTTTTAATCTCGTTGCCATTTCGATAGACAGGTAAACACTTTCATTTGCTAATTTCCTCTTCATGTTCATTATTGATAACTTGAATATTTTTTCAAACATATTAATAAATAAATAAATAAAATTACATAAATAAACAAAATTTTGAAGATAAATAATGATTAAATTTTCTGATATTTTAGATCTGAAATATTAGAAAAAAACTGTATTCGATTTTTAGGCTGACGAAAAAAAAACTAATAAAAAAACGTCAATGCCGCCACAAGTGTCTTTTTTCCACCCTCGCAGAAAATGTATCTATTTTTTATCGAAGAAAAAAAAAGTCTAAGGAATTTCCTCATTGTCCCGTATTTCAAACATGTAATAAATAAATAAAATAAATTGAATAAATAAACAACATTTTAAAGACGAATAATCATTAAATTCTGATTGACTTTTCTCGAGATTTCGATACGACGAGTATTCTATTGTTTTAGATCTCAAATATTAGAAAAAATTGTATTCGATTTTTGGGCTGACGAAAAAAAAACGAATGAAAAAACGTTAATGTCGTCACAAGTATGTTTTTCCCACCCTCGCAGAAAGTATATCTATTTTTTATCGAAGAAAAAAAAGTGTAAGAAATTTTCCCATTGTCCCGTATTTCGTATCAAGATTCTCACTTCCGTTTTCATTTCATTTTTTTTCATCCCTGGTACCACGATGTGTTTTTTTTCTTATATATTCGTCCCCGTGGCTTTCCTGTTGCATTAACCAAAAAAGCTCGTGAGAAATGTCTCGTCCCAGAGGCTCTCGGCGGCAGGCTTTGTGTCCTCGAGTTTTATCAGTTTCAAACCGGTGACTTTTGCTCGCGAGGAGAAAAAGGGGCTACCAGGATAAAAAGAGAAAACAAGGGGTTGAGGGAGAGCGAGAAAGAAAGAGAGAGGGAGAGGGAGTAAAATGAGGGAGGGAAAAAAGTAGACTAAAGAGGGTTGAAAAAAAGGCCGAGGGTGCCGAATGGCCAGTCCTGATTTTTACAAAAGTTTACGTGCCACGAATAAAGTTCCAGGGATTTTCGAAAATTCTCCGTGGAATTACTAACAAATGGAAAAAATGGAATAAACAAAAGTGCACAAGAGAGAGAGAGACAGAAATAATGCATGATTTCGACACGTGTCTTCATTCCGGTGCAATGATCTTTGTAAACAGGAGGAAAAAAAACTCGCCCAATTAAAAAAAAAATTTTTTAAATAATAAAAAAAAATTAACGATCAGATTCAAAATTGCATAGTCATCGAACATTTTTTAAAATTAAAACCAATAAAGTAAGGGGAAAAATGTGTTTTTATTGCATTTTACTTTTATTCTAATTATTGCACTTTGGGAAATATAGTTCAACAAATTCAAATAATTAAAAAGAATTTCCAATAATATGGAATTGCAATTACAAATAATTTGCAACATTCGTTTCGTCAGTTCCAAAAAGTTTAATTCTTTTCGAATACTTTGGATGTTTGAAACATTTTTCACACTTTTAATATTCGTAATAAACCTTTCTCAATTTACTACCAATTAATAATTCATTATTTAATAAAAACTGTTAAATATTTTTCATTCATTTTCTATTCTACGTACATTGCGTAATATAAAATACAATAATTACAAAATGTTTCCTTTAAAACAAATCGCAACCATACAAAATAAATAATCATGCATGATGTCATCGTGATTGAACGTTTTGGAAAATTAAAAAAATACAGTACGAGGAAAATGTCAAAATTCAAAAATTTCAACAAAAAATTAAAAAGAATTTCCAATAATATGGAACTGCAATTACAAATAATTTGCAACATTCGTTTCATCAGTTCCAACAAGTTCAATTATAATTATTGATCAATACTTTGAATATTTGAAACATTTTTCACACTTTCAATATTCATAATAAACCTTTCTCAATTTACTACCAATTAATAATTTGTTATTTAATAAAAACTGTAAAGTATTTTTCGTTCATTTTCTGTTTTACGTACATTACGTAATATAAAATGCAATAATTACAAAATATTTCCTTCAAAACTGAGAAACGTCATTTGAATCGTAATCATACGAAATAAATAATCGTACAAAATTGCATGGTGATCGAACATTTTGGAAAAATTAAAAAATGAAGTAGGAGAAAAATGTGTTTTTTTAGCATTACTTTTGTTGTAATCATTGCACTTCGGCAGGTAAAATTCAACAATTTTAAAAAATTCAAAATAATATTTCCAATAATATCGAATTTCCAATTAAAAATAATTTCCAACATTCGTTTCATCAGTTCCAACAAGTTTGATTAACTCCTGAAGAATACTTTGAATATTTGAAACAATTTTCACATTCTTAATATCCATAATAAACCTTTCTCAATTTACTACCAATCAATAATTTATTATTTAATAAAAACTGTAAACTATTTTTAATTAATTTTCGATTTTACGTACATTACGTAATATAAAATACAATAATTACAAAATATTTCCTTCAAAACTGAAAAACGTCATTTGGATCGTAATCACAAAAAATAAAAAAAACGAAATCCCATAATATTAGTATCTATCCCCAAGCATTAAAAAAACATTTAAAAAACGGGGAGATGCAGCCGTTCTTTTGCGTAAGAATAAACAGATGCTGAAAAAAAGATGCAAAAAGTCCCATGAATTTTTTTATGTCTCGTACGAGGGTAGAGGATGTTCTTTTATTCGAAACCGGAAGTATTTCTCTCTTTCGTATTCTCTTGCGCGAGGACTCGTCATTCCTTCAGTTCTGCTCCGGTGCTACTTAAGACGTAAATAAAATTTATCGCTGAAACGAATATATATACGAGCGCGAAGTCTGTATAAAGTGATAATGGGCGAACCCCATTCTCACGTTTTTCTCTCCTCACTTTTTTCGCCCTCTTTTCTCTTCTCTTTTCGTTCTGTCCTTCTCTCTCTCCCTCTCTCGTGTCTCTCTCATTCGTTTTTTTCTCCCCTCTGCTCTCACTTCCAATAAAAATGTCCGCAGCTTCTATCTCTCATAATTATTAAAAAATTACGAGCTCGCGCGATACGGAGCGAAATCTGATCTCTGATATTTTCCCCTTTATCGTTCTTTTTACCCATTCTCTTTCTTCTCTTTTCCCTCCCGTTTCCTTGTTCGAGATATTGAACAAATTTCACGATTGGCGCGTCATAAAAATTTCAAAGATACGAGCTCGAGTCTGCCTCATTTTTTTCCGCTCATTTCTCATCGAAATTGCATGAGAGGGGAAAAAAATAGTATTAAAATACGGAAAGCATAAAAGAATATATCTGCAATAGAATGACAGAAAGATTTACCGTTTTTTTCATTTAAATATCTACTCGTATAATTATTTATTCATATATTTTTTCTTTGTATTTTATTTTTATTTTTGATCATACAGGGTGGGGGTGGGGCCAAAATGGGGTACTTAAGACAAATTTCCGATTCCAAGGGTTTAAATATGTTGAATCTTTTGTTTTTTAATCACAATTGAAGGAAAGAAATAAAATTTTCATGAGAAAAAATTTTTTTTAGCGGTCCAAACGGGGTACCTCTCCAAAAAGTACGAAAAATTTTTTTTTTCATAATTTGTTAACTTATTACGAGCTTTGACGTTTTATTTCAAGTAATTAATTGATGATTTATTTTAATTTTTGTTTGAATGTGTTTCATTACCAAAGAAAATGTTCTTTTTCGATCTGCTATGTTAATTGATTTTTAAATTTAATTTTTGTTTAAATGTGTTTTTAAATCATCAAATACAATGTTCTCAGCAAGTAAAAAACTATTTGATATTAAATTTTATCAAAATTTGAAATATTGTAAATCTTCATCAAATTTTTGGGGTAGAGTCATGTGGTCCAAGTGTGCGCACTTTTTCTCCAAGTGTGCGCACTTTTTCTTTGGATCGTTATAAAATCGAAAATTTCAAGGAAAATGAAATTCCAAAAAGACATTTAGTTTGAGTCTTTATTCATCTGCAACGTGTCAAGCAAGAAAAATTATTTTTCCCAACTCATTTTGAGCAGTATCAAAAATTAGAGCTGTATGCAAATGCGCACAGTTACCCCAAGGTGTGGGGAGGTGTGCGCACTAGCACGGGTATGGCTGCGCAGTACCGTAAACGATAGTTTGCTTTCTCAAATTACAGTCTAATTGTTAATATCAATTTTTTATATCGTTTAATGGATAAGAATGGGGTAGACTGATCAGAAATGGAGATTTTAGGCACTAGAGAGCTTATTGTTGGATCGGCAGCTTTGACCAACTTTTTGAAAAGCGTCATTAATCAGATGCGCCTCTTCTATTTGCCCAATGATGCTTTTTGGGTGATGACCTAGTCATTTATCACGCTCACACCCGAATTTGAAAAAAAAAATTCTTTTTGTAATTTACGTATAGTGAAAGCACGCGCACACTCACTCGACCAGCCCATGCGCACACTTACCTGAGTCTGCCTAGACAAAAATTTATCAACATAGATCAAAATTACGTCATTTCTCCCATAATGTAAGTAGTAGGCATCAAACTGGACATAATAATGAATATGTTTATGCACTAGAACAATCC
>JAPYYX010001578.1:0-29149 GCA_030522605.1 Cremastinae sp. B BG-2022a | reverse complement strand
ATATTTCTAAAAAATATCATTTTTAAAAAATTGCAAAAGGCGTTTCACGCTCAAAGGCTACGGCTGTGTCTAAATACAGCCTTCCTAATTTTTTAATTTTATTTTGCAATATTTGTTTAATTTTTTACTTAATTTTATTTGTACGTTTGCCTTGAATTTTTTCAATTCTTATTGTGAGCAGGGAAAATCGGAAGTGAAATCAGCTCACAGGATCAAGGTTAGAAAAAAGCACTCCGATCGTTCTGAACCTGCCAATTAAATCGAAATACATTTTCCAGCGTCCGATCTCTTACGTTTTATTTTTCACTGTCGGATAAAACGGGTGCCGACTTTGTACCCTTTTTTCTTCTCTCTAGGATAGAAATGAAAAACCGATTCCTTCGGTTCATATTTTTTTTTATTAAAATATAATTTTGAGTCCTCGCGCTGTTGGAGCGATTCGAAATTACGTGGAGGCGTGGTGGACGGAGAGGAAGCAAAGACCCCGGGTAATCTCCTATTAAAGGTCTCTTGGGAACTGTTTTCGAGTGGGAAAACTGGTTACGCACGGAGCACAAGCCATTCACTGTACCACGGAGATACATCTCTCTTTCTCTTTCCCGATATCTCGATCTTTCTGCTTTTAATTTATATAAATTAATGTACGCACCATCAAAATCCCTCCTTCTCGATTGGGTGTGAAAATCACTTCGAAAATAATCTCACCGAGGTAAATATTTACACGTTTTTTATTTTAACTGTTGAATGGATAATTGAATTTAGCAATATAAATTTATTCAATAGGTTTATCCAATAAAGCTTGTAATTTGAGGATTTTATATATTTTTTAAGCTCCAATTTCATGTTGAATATTTTAAATCATGTTTTAAATTATCATTTTATACGATATTTGATAATTTTGGATAATAATTGAAAATTACTTTTAATTTTAATTTTTCATTAATCCTTATTGTAGATAAAGTTGTAATTGGAACAATATGATGATGAGTAAAGAAACTCAGAGAATGTTGAAACACGAAAAATTAACTCAAATTAAGGATTTTTACACAATATCAAAAATAAATTTATACTATTTCAAATTATATATTATTTTTCTTCAATGAAAGACAATGTCAATTAAAATTTCTCCTTCTCGATGGGGTGTGAAAATCATTTGGAAAATAATCTCAACCATCAGACCAATATTTGCTTATTTTTTTAAGTCAGTTGTTAAATGGCTAATTAAATTTGCAAATGTTATCCAATAATAGCTTACAAAATCCAAGGATTTATATATTTTTGAACCTAAACTTCATGGTAAAGATTTTAAATCATATTTTACACATCGTTGTACAAAATGTTTTAATAATTTTGGATAAGACCTATAAGATAACGGCTAATTTTAATTTGTAATTAATCCTTATGCTAGATAAAATTATAATTGAAAAAATATGAGTTAAAAAAGAAACTGAGAGAAAGTTCGAACACGAGAAATTAATTCCAAACAATCTTTAAACAATCTCAAAAAAAATTTCAAAAATCCATCAACTCTATTTTAAATCATATCTTCAATTAATCTTCAAACACAAACACATCAACCTCATTTTTAATACACCTAATAAATGTTTGAAGCAGCATACACGAAAAAACTTAAACACGAAAATACCAAGAAAATCCGTAAAAATTGTTAAATACACTTCAAAGACAGAAACCTTCAAAAAATTCAAAAAAATCTCCAATCGTCCAATTACCAAACAAGAACATCCGACATCCGAAAATATGTGAAAATATCTCATTTAAAATATTCCCAACCAGTCTTAAGAAAAAGATACAGCGAGAAAACGGAAGAGCAAAATAGTATTTATCTTAAACAAATAATCTTTAAACAATCTCAAAAACATTCAAAAAATACATTAACTCTATCTTAAATCGTATCGTTAATTAATCTCAAAACATAAATACATGAACCTCATTTTAAACACACCTAATAAATGTTTAAAGAAGCATACAAACACCCATAAACACCAAAATACCAAGAAAATCCATAAAAAGAGTTAAATACACTTCAAAGCCTTCAAAAATCTTCAAAAAATTCTAAAAAACCTCCAATCGTCCAATTACCAGACAAGAACATCCGACATCCGAAAATATGTGAAAATATCTCATTCAAAGTATCCCCATTTAATCTTAAAAAAAGATGCAGCGAGAAAACCGAAGAGCAAAATAGCATACGAATGAAACAAATAATCTTTAAACAATCTCAAAAACATTTAAAAAATCCATTAGCGCTATCTTAAATCGTATCTTTAATTAATCTGCAAACATAAATACATCAACCTCATTTTTAATACACCTAATAAATGTTTAAAGCAGCATACACGAAAAAACTTAAACACGAAAATCCCAAGAAAATCCATAAAAATCGTTAAATACACTTCAAAGACAGAAAACCTTCAAAAAATTCTAAAAAATTTCCAATCGTCTAATTACCAAACAAGAACCTATCCAACATCCGAAAATATGTGAAAATATCTCATTTAAAATATCCTCAATCAATCTTAAGAAAAAGATACACAACGAGAAAACCGAAGAGCGAAATAGCGTACAAGAAACTTATAACAGACGGAGTAAGAAATACGGAAAGAAAGAGACCGAGAGAAAGCGAACACGCGGTTCGCATCTCCACGTGGGTTATCCAAGATTCTCACTGCAGAATTTCTACTCGAGAGAGCCGAGAGAGCCGCTCTCTCGTAGAGTTGTTACACACGCGTGTATAGGAGAGTCGCATGAATTTACAGCCTCGAGAATACAAGCCCGACTGGTCGGGGGGCCTCATACACACCAGCGAGAGCAGAAAAGGCCTTGGGCTTCTCTCCGTCTGCTCCGTACTTTTCTCCCGCGGTCGCGTCAGTATCTCGGCGGGCCCCGACGTATTCGCTTCGAGCTTCGAGCGCGTGGCCCAGCGTCTACCGAGCCCTCTCGCGTGTGTGCCTCTTCCCTCATTTTTTTTTATCTTACGTTCGTTTTTTTTTCTTATTCATTTCTTTTATCTTTTTTTTTCTTCTCTCTCCGTTTTTTTAACGTCGACTCTCGTGCCAGTAACAACGTGGTATGTGCTCAAACGCGCATGTGTGTTCGTGCGCGTATTATTAAATATACAGAGGAGAGCTCCGACTCGCCGGACGGCATTCCCTGTCACGTTTCCCTCGCTTCCAATCACTCGACGATTTTATATACTCCGCGTATTTATCCCTATTATAATTATTCCTCATCGTCTCGATCGATTCTTAATCCCGTTCTTCCTATATACTCACCTGCTTCCGTTTTGTTTTTATTTCTATTCAGTTTTGTTAAACATTCTTTAGAATTTTTCACGTTTTAGTTTAAATTTTTTTTTTATAATAATTGAATAAATAATTTATTTTATTATTCTTCAGTTATTTAATTTATTATTTTTCATTTATTCTATTATTCAAGTAATTTATTAATTTATTATTATTTTTCTCCCTTCCAATTTATTATTTTCAATTCTTCCTGTTCAATTCTTCATTCTTCTCGTCTTGTTTATTTTATTATTTTCAAGTCATTCAATTTATTATTTATTATTTATTATTATTCAATTAATGTATTATTTTCAATTCTTCCTGTTCAATTCTTTATTCTTTTCGTCTTCAAATTTATTTTCTTGCATTATATCTTAAAGTATATTTTATATAATCCATCGATAACTTTATTTATCACGATGCCATCTTCGGTACTGTAACTTCGGCTCGATTTCTTTCTCATCCTTGCTCCTCTTGCCACCGTTTCTTCTTTTTCCGAGCAGCCTCCGAGAGTTTCTCTCGTGTTTTCTCCGCCAGACGGATGCAAGCGGGATCGCGAATATGATCCCCAGCCACGGTGTGGAGCGAAAGGGAGAGAAATAGAGGCAGAAATAGAGTGGGGAAAAAAAGAGAAGTCGCGATTTCTCGGGAATCGCATGTTACACTCCGTGCAAACGTGCAATCAGTACAGGCTCGAACGCATCCAAAGCTTCCACGCAGTTGATGCCCACTTTACGAGTCTTCATTCAATCGCTATCGACAGTTTACAATTGTTCTCGAAACAAATTTTATTTGTTATGAAAATTAATTTTTGAACAATTTGTCAAAATTTACAAATATTTTTTCTCAAGTTTGTTTACTCGGGGAATTTTATAAATTCATGAATGAATAAATTTATAAATAGGTATAAAAAAACATTTAGAACGCGGTGAGAATCCGATAATGATCGAAGGAATGAAAAAAAAACAATTCACGGATTGACAGATTTTTTAAAAATTTTTGACACTTCTCTTAAACCTGTTTTTCGTTGAGCTGCGTATTTTTTTTTGTGAAGTGAATGTTGAAAAATTTTAAAAATCGCGTGGGTGAAGCGCATTCAATGGCGAGCGGTCGCGTGAGCGCGTTTACGAAAATAGCGATGAAAGAACGACTCAATCCCGCATCGCTCTTTTTTTTCCAGTAAATTGAATTTTTTTCTGTACGGTTCTCCACGCTCGGTATGTTTGATTCGTAATGAAAAGCGACGTGGAAATTTACGAATTTCGCTCAAAATATTGAAATATTAAAAACGTAATGTGTAACTCCACGAGCGAGGAGAAATTTTGTTTAATTATAATGCACAGGATGGAAGATCGAAATTATCAAATTTTTGTTTCTCTTCATTAATTAAATACAGGAAAATTTAACATGATACGATATTGATACTCGTCAATTCTCTTTTATTATTCATTCAATCATTTTTCTCGGAAATTCGTAATGAAAGGTCAATCGGATATATACAAATTTGTACAACTTGAAGCAATAATCTTTTCACTAATTGAAAAAAAATTTTTTAAACTGTTATCAATGTTGAAAAAATTCTGGAATATTCATAAAAATTTTAAAACGTAGAAAAAAAATTTCACAAATCTTTATGAAATTTTGAATCGTAGAAAATTCTGGAATTTCTCAAAATAAACAAAAATCTAAAAAATATAAATTGACTTATTGAAACACAATTTCGGAAAATTGCACACTGGAAAAAAAGGTGCACGCGAAGCGTCAGAATGACGTGTCACGAACTGTAATATCGTGTACAGATGGCAGTGAAATTCGAATAGCGAAGGTTCGATCATCCGTGTCGACAATCCTCACTCCCTCTCTCTTTTCCATACTCGCCCCTCTCCTCTGCTCTTTGACGTCTGTGTTATTCTCGTCGAGTCGAAGATGAATTAATTCACAGCGATGTCAATCCTTGATCGTGCTTTCCAGAGTCCTCACGCGGAGCAGATTACTGGAAAAGAATTGTAAACCACGTGCGAAGTGCGTAATTCGATTATTTAAAAAATCAGAATTGTAACGAAAAAAAAACAAAATTTTTCGAACCTATTAAAAACAGATGCAACATATCTGACGATCGGCGAAATAAATTTTCGTGCACAGTGCTCAATTTGTACGTATAAATAAATTGAGATTAAAGTGCGTCGGAAAAATCAACACCAGTGACGTCTACATATTTTGTGAAGTTCTGTCCCAATAAGAAGAAGTGTAATAAATTGTGTAAAACAGAAAAAGTTTTAACGAATGAAAAAACTGTGAAATGTGCAAGTTTCGTAATTTAAAAGATTTGACAAATCGTGATTAGATTGACATAAATCTTTTCACTGTACAGTGTCATAATACGTGCTAAGTGGATGATCAGGAAAATTAATACAGGATTATCGGATACGAATTACAATCTCGTGGATTAAAGCAATAAATACAGGTAATGCGATAGAAATCATGGTGCTTTTTTTATTTTTTACAAATTTTTATAAATTTTTAAAATTAATCTCAATTGATTTTAATATATCTCATTACTTTAAATAAATTTTGGAAAACTTTTTTTTGTCAAGATTTGAAACAAATTATATTTTTGACAAAAAAAAAATTTTATAAATTTTTTTTTGTCAAGATTCGAAAAAAATAATACTCAAAAAATTTTATAAATTTTTAAAATTAATCTCAATTGATTTTAATATATATCTCACTATTTTTTTTAAATTTTTGAAATACTTTTTTTGTCAAGATTTAAAAAAAAATAGTATTTTGGTTCATCGGGCGTGAAAGTATTTTCGTAGCGTGAAATCGATTCGAAAGCACTGAAAAATAAAAGCGACGGAATGAAACGTGCGAAACGGAAGATATAAAAAAAAGTGTGTGTAGATTTTATGAAAAGAATTTTGTCGGGAAAAGGAGGAGAGAGGCCTCGAGCCGGCGTCTCCCTTATCAACTGTTATTTTTATCAGAACACATTTCAGAACGCTTATATACAGTCTTTCACGTATTTACGAGAGTACATATATACACTATACACATATATATAAAAAAATATATATAGACTCGGAGAATTGATACGCAGTCGGATGTTTTGATGCATCGGACGACTTCCTGCCTCTCCCATTTTCTCTCTCGCTTTTCTTTTTCCTCCGACAATAATTTCCAGCGAAGCGAGTACACCTTTAGACCAGACAAATATTTCCCGTTTCGATTTTTTTTATTCATCTCCGCATATCAATTCTATCGTTAAAATGTATCGAACTATATACAAAAACATTTATTCCGCGAGGAAAAATGTTTAATACGAGATGCAACACTCGGAACGTTATTCGACGCATGCAGAAATTGCCGGAGCAAGGATTATTAAATTCGAATGAGCGGAGAGAATGCGCGATTGACGAGATTCGTCAGAGAATCGATGGATAAAGAACAGCGGCGGTAGAAGTATAAAATAACCAAAGGAACAATGGACGAAGAGCAAGAAAAAAAATGAAATATTTCTAAAAAATAATAACAAAAAAATCGACAATTGAGTGACAGGGATGAAGAGCGAGCAAATAATAAAAAAGCAAAAATAATAAAAAATAAAAAAACAAAAAAAATGGGACGTGGATGGATGAAGAAGAGAACAAAATAAATGAAAAACAAAAATGTAAAAAGTCGAAGGATTCGAGAAGAATTCGTATAGGAATGTCAAAATGTGTTTGAATGCTGGGAGCATTTGTGTACGGTGGAGGCTCATGCAATTGAAATTAGTCACGAGTGGTAGTTGCATACGTGTTGAATGGCAATCGTATTCGTGTACGGTACTCGTACGAATAAAAAGAAATCTCGTCGTTCTTTTTTTTTCTCTCTCTCTCTGTGTGAGATGTATATTTGTCCTGGTGTCGCCTATCCGGATAATTGAGCACTCTTTTTATCGTTCTCTTTTTTTTTTCTATCTCTTAACTCTCATTTTTTCATTCTCTCTTTTTCTTTCTTACTTCGAACGAACAAATGCGAGATTCGTTCGGATGACACTCTCGTCAGCTGCCTCGGCTTCGGGCTCGTGATCTCGATTATTTTCAGCAAGAAGCGAGCGTGAACAAGAGACCAGTGTTAATGAGGAGAATTAGGTAGGAGTGGAGGAGATAATTTTTTTTTTATTTTCGTACAATGCTGCGAGCAAGAAAATTCTGATTTTTCATCTATGCGTGACAGACGCTTTTTATCTATCTTTTTTTTCTTATTATCTCTCTAAGTTTGAATGAATGAACTTGTTGTGCTTACTTCATTTCTGACATACATTTGAAAATTGTTTGTACGAGGTTTTTACCACGTTCTGTTAATTTGAAAAAATTTTCTAAAATATATTTTTTTAAATTAAATATTTGAAAAATTAAATTTTGATTTTTTGTGAATAATTTATTTTTATTTTTTTGAGGCTTCGAAGGTGAGAATTTGCAATCGTGCAATGAGACACGAGATGCTTGGAGTACAATATTCTTTTTTTATTTCAAAAAAACTGTCATTGTGAACAATTAATTGAAGTCCTTCAGTCTGTTGCTTTGTCTCCCTAAAAATCGGTATAGATGCAATTTATAATCACGTTTTGTCATTTAAAATAAAAGCATTTTCAAATATTTATCTTAGAAATAACTTCTTAGATTTACATCACGTTCTGTTAATTGAAAATAATAGCATTTAAATTTTTTTTTAATAATTTGTTAAATATCCTTTATTTATTTATTAAACTAATATTAACAATTATTTTATTCTTTTTCGTAGAATTTACTCTTCAATAGTTCCTGAAGTGAGAATTTGTATACGTGTAATGAGACAAGGGATGGATAGAATACAATATTCTTTTTTCATTACGAAACAACTGTCATTGTGAAGAACTGATTGAAGTCCCTCAGTCTGTTGCTTTGTGTCACTAAAAATCGGAACTGATACAGAATCCCGACAAGAGCGAGGGAGAGATGACAGAAAAAGAGGAGAGAGAAATTCGTATACGAACAAAAGTCTTGAAAGAATAAAAAGGAAAGGGAACAGAAGGGAATCTGGCAAGTGAAACAGATCCGCGACGAGGAGAGACACATTGGGTGAAAAGGTAGAAAAGAGATGGAAAAAAGAGGCGAAAGAGACAGACGGACAGATACATGCTAAGCTGGTAACGACCATATCCAATTTCTGTGTATGGACCTAGGATCAAAAAGAGAAAAAAAAGTGAGAGCCGTCGAGCTGGTTTTATTTTTTTATAGTAAATTGTACAGGCTGCGGCAAAATAAAATTTTACTGATATCGAATGATAAAATTTTACGAAATTCGAAGTTCAGTCATATTTTGACGTTCCCTGTACATTACAAATACGTAAAACACGCAAACGTCTCTTTAAACGAATCAAAATGGTTCTTTCTGCATCGAGACGTGTAATCCATGACGATTCGAATATTTTTGTTTACAAATGAAAGAACACGTTAGCAAAAAGATCAACGTTCACCGAACCAGAAAATCTGAATAATTTTTCTGCTGAATCGAATTTCTAAATGTTTTTTTAAATTTCTAATTTGGAAAAAATTGCAATTACTTTTTTAAGTATTCTTTTTATGATTCTTTTTATTATATTTGGTAAATATTGGAAAGTGGAGGCACCGAAAATTGAGCTGAAAATTATTTGTAGAAGTGATTTGGATTTAGGCGGATTTGGGCGAATTTGGGTGGATTTTTTTGGAAATATTTTCACTCATATTTTTTACTAATCTGAGAGACTATACACTTTTCTGTTTTTTGTTTAAATTAGTGCGTGTTGAATATTTCGTTCCGTCTCTTACATCCATTTAGTCTCTTATCTCAATTTATTATCAACACGTTAGCAAAAAGATCAACGTTCACCGAACCAGAAAATCTGAATCATTTTTCTGCTCAATCGAATTTCTCAAATTTTTTTGGAGAATTTCTAATTTGGAAAAAATTGCAATTACTTCTTTAAGTATCCTTTTTATTATATTTGGTAAATCTTTTGAACTAGAGACGTCAAAAATTGAGCTGAAAATTATTGGTAGGAGTGATTTGGATTTGGGTGGAATTTTTTGGGAACATTTTCGCTCATATTTTTTACTAATCTGAGAGACTGTAAATTTATACGGAAATATTTATAAAACAGAAATATTTATATTTCTGTTTTTTGTTTAAATTAGTACGTGTTGAATATTTCACTTCGTCTATTACATTTAGTCTCTTATCTCAATTTATTATCAAGAATCGTTTTTAACAGACGTTAAGACAAACGTAAAATTTAGGACAGGTGTGTCTGTAAATGCAGTGTGAAAATTAATGACTCAGTTGGATCTTATTACTGACACTTCGAGGGCTACGTGCACGATGAAGGGTTTCACCGAGATGAAATTCGGTACCTCACCTCATGCCACCCGAATCATTTCGACATTTGAATCGAAACTGCACTTTCATTATGTTTTAATTCTTATCCAAAAATTCATTCAATTCATGCTCGAGTATTTTATTTACCTTTTTTTTAAATTTACCTTTACAAAAATATTCTCAAAACGACATTGACGTCAAATTCATTATTTTTAATTGAAATTCAGTTTTTTCATTCTGGATTAAAATTTTTTTTTATAGTTTTTATGAAATTTTTTATTTTTCGTAATCGAAAGGAATGAAAAGCTGGCTTAGGACGGAATGAAATGGATTTGACTACGGAGCTTGAGCGTTGTGCCATTCGCCGGGACAAAGATCAAAGGCCGGCTCCCGTCTGGATTCTGGAAACGAGTTAACTGTACACACACATTGTATAATATAAAGCTGTCGAGAGTATTTGAAAATTGGAGGTAACCGTGAGCGAGCTTTTCGCGGGGTAAGCGATATACGTAACGCCACGGCTCGACAGCTTAATCTCGTGTAAACCGTCCACCGTAGCTAACAGCTTGATACACCTTTAGGCTTTTATAAAGAACGGACGAGAGAGAGAGAGAGAGAGAAGAAGGAAGCAGAATCGATTTGAACTTTTGTACGAGGTTGTTAATCCCAATCAAGAAAATAACTGATTTCTTAACTATGCGAAAATTTATTATCAAATTATGGCTCGAACTACCGTAAGAGCCATCGAACGACAAAGCGAAGGCTTTTGATTCAGTAGACGAATAATTTTTAACTCTTGCAATCCGCAATTTAAAACGGTCAAGTACAGATTATTATTCATACTTATAAATATTAGAAAATATATTTAAATGTTCGTAAATGATTTCCATAATTCATACTGTCAAGGTTTTGAATAAGATAAAAATTTTAAATGTTATTATTGTTAGACATGAAAGTAGAACAATTTTATTTAAAAATTTCTATGAATCGAAGAATGAATAATTATGATATACGAAATGTATCCATTTATATGCTCAAAATGATTTAGAACGTAAATATTGTCTTAAATGAATTTAATAAATAAGCATTTAGAATATGAATATTTTAAAATAAAAATAGACAAATTCAAACTGATGATTCTTGATTGTTTATTTTCCATCATTCATACTTATAAATAAAAAAAAATATTTTGAATATTCGTAAATAATCTCCATAATTGACAATTCTAAACTTTTTAATAAAACGAAATTTCATTCTTACATGAAAGTATGAAAATTTTATTTAAAAATTTCTAAAAATTGAAAAGCGATATTTACTGCATTTATTCGAAATTGATATGCCAATGAATTGTGACTTAAATTTTGTTTTGAATGAATTTCATCAACAAACGTTTAGAATATTGATATTTTCAAACAAAAACAGACTCCTTTGGACTGACGATCGGCGATTGTTTTTTTTTCCTCCTGACTCCGTAAGTCCGAAGACCGAGAAAAGTGGCGAGACTTCAAGGGAGTTAAATTCTTTTCTTTCATGACCGTAAATGGCCTTAAGAAATCGCCTCGTCCTTTTTCCCCCCGCTTTTTCTGGTATTCCCTCTTCTTTCTCTCTTTTTTTTCTGGTACTCGTGCTCTGGCCATTATGCATTTCACTTTCTTCTCTCCCTCGCTCACGTAAGTCCGCTCCGAGGCAGCAAGGGCACGAATTTAAAGAAACGAAGAGTGGAGAGAACAGAGAGGAGAATAAGATGTGCAGGGAGCAGGAAAGAAAAAAAAAGGAAAGACACAAAAAAAAGATTGAGTTAAAGTGAGGCGTGCATCGAGGAAAGAAAGAGCCACATGTGTTCTCTCGAAAGCAGCAGAAAACTTTTGGCCCCACGTGGAGTTTTCTGACCAAGAGAGCAAAAAAGGTCTTTTGCCACCACCGAGAATAAGCCACGCAATATACGTTTACTGTCTCGAGGATAGTTCGCCTTTATTTCTTGACGCAAGCCTCCTGGCACGGGAATTACGTTTCGTTAAAAAGCCAATTTTTCGGAACTGGAATTTCGTGCTGACCAAGATTCACTCTTGCTTCTCGGACCCCATAAATATTCCGCGAAGTCGTTTAAACGTTCTTGAAAAATTTCTAAGTCATGCAATGCGATACGACGAAATAATTATGTCACTCCAATTTTACGTTTCATGCTGAAATTAATAATTGCACTTTAAGAAATATTAATATTAATTGTAGAATTTATTTAAATAGATAAAAGCATCAAAATTGTTAATTAAAATAATATTCTTGCAATGTTGTTTATTTAAATATTGATTGAAAAAATTGTTAAAATATAACTAAAATATGTTCTCAATGTTAGAAAACGTTTTATTTTACGATACAGACGTCCAGATTCTAAAAATTGCAACTTTTATCACAGATTCAGAAAAATTTTGATATTTATTAATAAATATTTCGAGATAATAAAATTTAAGTTAAGTAATGTTTTTTTTAAATATTTTTTTGAGCATATTATAAAAAATCACTCAATGTGTATGAATTGGTAAAAAAATGAAAATTTAAACGGTAAACAATTTTCAAAACAGTCGTGCAGTTTTATTTCGCAATATTGTGGGTGCGCTGTCGATTCTCAGTCGTGTTTTATTTTTGAGAATATACTTTGCGGTATCTGTGATCCTTGGAGCTTACTTCCGAACATTTCAAGCAACTTTTGTCGGTCCACTTCTAAGGGAGAACAAAAAACAGTGTGGGCGGTGAACGGGCACTGAAAGTACAAAGTTTTATGCAGGTCAGATTGGGGTAACAGGGACAAACGAAAACCGCAATTCAAACATTATTTTCTTTCGAGGATTTTTTTTTTGAACCACTAAACAACATAATCACGTATAATTAATACAAATTTTATTTAAACAATAAAAAAATGTTCGTATTTCTTTATAAAAATGATTTAAATTCGTTTTCAATGTTGAATATCTCGAAAATTACACACAAAAATCGGGAAAAATTTTACTTTCATATTTTGCTGAAAAACGTTATCACCAATTTTTATTAAGTTTCTTACATTTTGATTTTCCTAGTGACACTCAAAAATTCAAATTGATTTCTCATTTATCAAGAATCGAAAAAATAATTCTATAAATTTTATCGAAATTATTGTTTACTCAATATTCCTACACAATATTAAACCCAAAAATTCTATTAGAAATTTGTCTTGAAATTGTTTATATTGAAAATCGATTTTAATTTGATGTTCACCCACATTCTTCTCAAGCTGTCCATTTTACCCCGAGCTTGTGTACACACGAACGTAGGTGGGTTAGCATGTGAAGTTTTGAAAGGATGCGAACGCCCTGGGAGACACAAAAGGGAAGAAATAAAGAAACACACGTTTCAACTGTTTCGAGACTTAGCATAAGAAAGTTTGCCGCGAGTTTCTGTTCAAGGATCTCTCTTCTCTCCTCTCTTATATCCTTCATGTCCGTGTGCGTTTTTGTGCGTGTGTTGAGAGAATCCCTTGTAACACGTCTTTCGGGAAGTCTCTCGGTCCCGGCACGGTCCTCAAATGGACTGTTTCGGTTTCTCTCTCACTCCCTTTCTCCTCTCTCGTCTGCGCCTTCTCGTTCCACGAAGCGAATATTCGTTCTCCAAGAAGCTACCAAGTCCCCATCACATTCTTCGCATCCGCGTGTTTGTTCTGAAAATTCAGCAAATTGTTTGAACAAATTCAAAAATCCTTTAGGTTCAGTATTTTTTAATTTCATATGTAGATTGTTTTCACTCGAGGTGACAGTAAAGCTTGATAAGAGAATCAACAAACATTTTCTCCTCGGAATTCATACAAATATTTATGAAAAATCATCAAATGCAATAAACAGGCGAACAAATTCTAGAATTATGTCTACGATAAATGTATAAATAGTTTAACGATATCGTAATTACTCGTATTATTTTTAAATCACGATATTTTTTTTATTTAATTGAACAATTGGAAACCAGAAACTGAAAATTGTAAAAAATATTTTGAATTATTTAAAAAAATGTTTTTAAATCATTTTTTATAATCAGAAAAAAATCTTATCAAGCACTCTAATTTTGTACTATAATAAAAAAAAAAGTTGTGATCGGAAGCGCGAGGAATAAATCTGCGTTCTCGGTACGAAGATCATTACCGAGATGGATCTCGGTGAGCCACCCTTACGAACTCGTTTCCGGCCCACCGGCGATTTCTCCAGGCGTGATATTATAAATTGCCAAGAACATGCTGGTCTTCCGTGATATGCTTCGCCCATTCTTCTTCGCTTCGCTTTCAATTTTTTTTTACAGCCGTTTTTAAATTCTTTTTATTCTCTTTTTTTTCAAAAACTCTCTTCACAGCTCGCAATTGCTCCTCGTATCTGTTGCATCTCTCGCATCCGCTTCTTGAGTGCATCAGGGTGCATTTGATATCGCGAATGCAACGATACCCACCTGAATAGACCGGAAACGGGATATCACGTCTTAATGTCCCCAGGCGCTAGTTTGTTTATGTTCATTAGGGATGATCCATATTGGATCGAATATCAGTCCTCTCTAAAATTATGTTCAAAGTTTCAATAAACTTTTTCAAATTTGACAATTCATAAAAATCAAATTACAAAAAAATTAACATATTGAAAAATATTTATGACGTGCTATAAATCTTTTTAATAATTATCATAAATATAATAAATAATAATAATAAAGATTAAATAAATAATTCAAATATTTTATTCGATTTTGTCACGTATTTCGTTCCATAAATTAAAAGTAAATAAGAGATCCTATCTTTGCAGAAAAGAAGATTAAAATGATTGAGTGCGGAAGAAAATGGAGAATAAATTAAGGAGTTATAGTACAATGTCACGGACTTATACATAAATATCCCGTCCACCATAAGACAATTGTATTGTAGTCAATTACACAGACAAATAACTATCTCACTTCAGTTGAAATTTCCAACGTTAGCTGTTTTAATTACCGCGACGAAACAGACCGAAAGTACACTTTTATATGTTTACATGCATATTTATGTGCATATTTATATGTAAACTTTTGGAGTTGCGATACAAAGTACACGAATGTTAAAGCCGCGGATTTGTCCCGGCTGCGCTTCTTAGAAACATGAATATATTTGCAGGTAGCAGATGTTGCACTGACTATCAAGATCGTATATGGACTATGAATTTTTACCGTTATACTACCGCGCATACAAAATTTAATACTTATCTAAAAATACATTGAATCCAGAAGATTATGAATTTTTTTAAAATACAGAGACCGCTCTTCGTACTTTTTCTTGGAAGTATCCAATTTGATGTTTAATTTATTCATTTTTTATATTTATTTATTATTATTTATAATTAATCTTCATTTATTAACTATTTTTTAGAATTGTTTAATTTTTTTTAAAATTAATATAGTAAAAAGAATTTGAAGTATTTTGTTAAAAACATTTTGACAGTTTCTATCAACAAGAAGTATATTTGAAACTGTCAAAATTATTTTTAACAAAATACTTCAAATTCTTCTTTCTTCAAATTCAAATACTTCAAATCACATTACATCAAATTTAAAAATTCAAACAAAATTGTTATTATACGTCTTGTTGATAACAATTTTGTTTGAATTTTTAAATTTGATGTAATGTGATTTTTAGAAAGGGATAAAAATCAAGGTGAACGCATTTGTTTCGTGAATGTGTGGGTTGGATGATGTTTTCATAATGTTGAATTATGTGGGGAGCAGCATCTCGGCATGGTGCAATCTCGTGCAATGGTCGTGAGAGATTTGCGTAGGAATCTGAATGGTTCTCTGTATGGTGAGAATTATACGAAGTTGCTTCGTGAGTCGGGTTCTGCGAGTGTCGAATCGATCGTACAAAGATGCAAATCGTTTTCCCTCGACCCACGCTCGAACTTTATTTTCGACACAGAAAAAGATTTTCACGTTGATCAATATCGGTAGACACTATAAAAATAATTGACGAAAAGTAAAAAAATCAAATTTAAAAAAAAATAATCAAAATATTTTAAAATCAAATCACTTAAAATCGATTTTTCATTTCGCAGAACCAATATAATATTGATGTTTAGTACTTTACTTATTACTCCTGTCATGAAGCTTCCGAGAATCGATTCTAAAATATTAATTCACGCGAGCGCACAACCGTTCAGACCGCGAACTTAATTTGACCAATTATTCCGAGTCTATGAGTTCACTCTAAAATAAAATAATTAATAACCATGTAACCAGATCATCACGCTTGATTTCCCGCAGATCAGAAGTTCGATTCAATTAACGTTCATTTGTCCAGATGAAATTCAATGAATCGACAAATCGCGTTAAAAATTTATGATCCCCTAAGAGGTAGCGATAATGGACGCTCGTATTTTTTGCAGGAAAAATTGTTTTAATTTTCATCGTTTTTCGTTGTCCTTGATATCGTTTTTTTAAAGACTGGTATAACTTCGAAGAATGCGTGACGAACTTTTTGCAAAGGATAATTTAAATCGACCTTGTGTCGAGCGTTCTATAGAACAAGAGCTGTGTGAAGCTTCTGTTCGTTCATTAATTCCACGAGACTGCACAATTTACCACTACATCAAATATCAACGATGATGAAGTTTATAGAATTTAACAATGTGGAAAACTATCTTAACAATTTTCCATTGAATTCAGGTAAAATAAGAAATATGATGAGATGTAGAAGTTTAAAATAAGTTGAATATCCACTAATATTTCCATATGATCATTGAGTGCTTTCAGAATTTTGTGGTATTCCGGTTTTGTGTTTTAACTGAAAGTTTTTGAAATCAAAATTTGTTATTTTTTTCAATTCCTCTGCATTTTTGAATACAAATTCAATAAAATATCTACATATATAAATTTTTTTCCAATTGGTCCACCAGTTTTTAATTAAATTCTTTTCGGATTCTCAGTAAAAATGAAATGAGTACAGAATGTCACATCTGCCCGAGATGGTACCAAAAAGTGTTAGGTGAGAGGTCAAGGCGACTGCACGTGAACGAAAAACAGAAAATTGGTGGTGAGTGCCAATCGAGTCTGGTCGGTCGCGTGGGAATCTTTCGAGAGTCAAGCGAGGTCGCGTTCTCCTATCAACGTCACCGCGCTATTAATTCAATTTCGTTCAATTCATATTCGTTTTATTATTTATCGCGATTCCGTCCCTCGACGGTTGGAGAAATTATCGTTGAAAGTCACAGACAACGGCGCCATCAGGGAAAAAATAAAAATTGAAAAAAATACGATAAAACAAAAGGTAATTTGTCGCTCGCAATTTATTCGAATGATTCTTTAATAGACAAACGCAAACACATGGTATAAATCGAGTGAATGCAACTGACAGAGACATGCGGTAGTTTATATGCGGGACAAGCGATTTCGTAAATTTCCATATTGCGTTTTTGGTGGCTGTCCAAAACGGGTATCGGAGAAAGAGAGAGAGAGAGACACACACAAGCCAGACGACTCCCCGGCTATCGAATTCCAAACAGGCCCTCAGCCGGTATTGTGTCACCATATTCGGCTCACGAATACCCGCGTGAGTTTCGGCGACGGGGTAAAAAACGAAGAAAAAATCAGAATTAATTCACGTGTGCGTCTCGCTTCGGTACCGGAAGTCGTTACTCCGGTAGGAGCCGGAAAACACGTGATGACTGCGATCCGGAAATCCCTTGAGAGCAGCTAACGGACTGCCCGAAAAATCCGTGCACTTTTATTTTTGTAAAGACTGCGATCTAATTTGTTCTTAACTTCGAGTACATGAATTCAAAAAAGAATTTTCCTTTTTATGTTTCAGCAGATCCAGAGGTTCCTCTGAGAGACAAAAACAGAGCGCGCTGGGTTGTTCGAGAGGCAAAATGTGACGTGGGCTTAAAGGAGAGCGAGCACTATGAGCGAAGAAGTATTATTCAACAATGCCTCAGCGAACGGGATTTCTTTCAGTGAGGATGGTAAATCCAACCAGGTCAACGCCCAGCCGCGGCTTGGACGTTCCAAAATTCTCGCTAGGGAGGATCTCATGTTCGCAAACAATCAAAATCCCGCGCAGCATTATCAGTTCCGGGCTAATCCTTGCTACCGAGGTCCTATTCAGAAGAGCTCTGGTATTCGAGGAGAAAAATCTGAGTTAGCAGACTACCCTGAGGATTTACCACGCCGGAAGGGATCGAAAATTAAAAATCATACGGAAATGGATGAAGATACTCCTCTTCAACGTTACGAGAACGCGTTATCTCGTTATCGGAAGGCAGGCCTCGGATTGCGAAAGGATCGTCAGGAACTTCAGCCGAATTTCAGTCACAATGGATATTCCAGCAGTGAAGACTCTGAAGGACCAGCACCCAGATACAAGTCCAAGAGTACCAGCTCCATAGATACCCAGTCGGTGAACAATATCCTGGATGAATACGAAGACCTCGATTACGGAAGGTCTTCCGATATGAGCGATTCAGGTAGCATCAATGTCACAAATTTCGAAGCTATTATGGATCAGCGCAAAAGACATCAACAACATGTCCAGAATCAGATTGGAAAATCCAGAGAGTTAGCTGAGAAAGAAGACATTATCAAAGATCGTGAGGAGTCGCATCAAGATCCACGCGAGATACAAGCACATCGGGATCAACGCTCTAAAGTTATTCTAAAGGTCAACCAGCAGACCCAGGTCCGTCAGAGATCACGGGACAGACAAAGTAATTCTGCTATTTCCAGAGAATCCAGAGAGAATTGTACGAAACTAAATCCCAATGAGGATCAATTGAAATCTAGACAAGATAATTGTGGTGATTTCGAAAATCGACCAACCACCAATAAGCAAGCTCCAGAAGTGCTAATACGTAAAGGTGAGGTCCAGAAGCGTGTTGATGAATGGCTGAATCAAACGCAAAACCAAAATTTCTCCGGACCCATAACTGGTAAACGGGAATCCGGAAGAGTGGTTTCCTTGGTTCGATCCAGCAGCAGTGCAGAATCGAAAAATCTGCGTAGATCGAAAAATGATAATAGGTCCAGGTCAACTGATGAGAACGCTGAAAGGTTGAATGGAACTGCGAGTTATGACAACATCAATCAATCCGAGGTATCTAAAAATGAACGGAAAATAGAAAGGCCTAGAAACGTTCCTGTTGCTGCGAGAGGAACATACAAGGATTATTTAGCAGGAAGAAATCGTTCGCGAAATCAGAGCGATTATGGATTCGTAGGACAAAGTGTTGGGGTAAGGTCCGTCGAATCTAGGATTCCTCAGAGGGGTCAGGTTGGAGTTAAAAAGCGTGAAACTTCAACCGATCGTAATTTAACAGATTGTCGTCTAATGTCCGGATCAACAGTGACAGGAGAAAGGCTCACAACTCAACCAGAGAAAAGTTCTCCTTCCAAATCTACAATCGAACAGCGAAATTCAAATTTTGGAAAAACAGGGCAGGAGCAGGTGAGTTCCAATGGAATTACCACTTCATCCATCATGAATGCAAGGACTTCGTTCACACGAATTCAAGAACGAAATACATCCGGTCGTGCGACTGAGCTGCATAAGGAAGAACAGCCAGCGAGAATAAGAGACGCGCAGCAAATACAGAATCATCTCGTATCGAAGGGCCAGCTCGCCAGAATGGACCAGAAGCCGAGTAACGTGACCTCGCCAAATAAGGTCGGAGAAAGTAGACGCCTGGCTCGGGAAGCGAGATCAGAATCGATCGAGCAAACCTGTAAGACGGTAGAAGACTCGGCCAAGCAATACTCTCGAACCACTGAGAATTGTTTGATTGAAATCACAGAGCCAGAGAATGAAAAAACGGTCCAGAACTTGGAAAATAATTTTAATGAAATAGTTTCAGAATCGGTGAATGAAACCATCGTAGAAAACTCAATAGAAGCAATTGAGAATTCTTTCATTGAGCCCTGCAGTCCTGTTAAAGTTTTATCTAGAAATTTAGACAACTCGAGATCAAAATTAATTCGAGAAAATCCCGAACCCCGAAGACCTCCAGCACCACCGAGAAGAGATCAGAGCAGACGAAATAAGATAGAAGAGAATGGACGAGTTTCGGACCAGCCGTGCTCCAGTTTTAGGCCGAATAAAAGAATTTATTCTGCACTACGTCCATCCAATGACCAGAGTTTTTTTTCTCCGAGCTCTTTTCTTCCTGAAACGCGCATTGTGGACTCATCAGTGTCGAAATCTCACTACGCAACACCGAAACAAGTAGAAAAAATTTACGAGAGGTCGCTACAACCTGAGCTTATCCATTCGAATGATCTTGAATCAATATTGAAACCTATGATTCGAGCTTCGGCTTACGGTGAAGGTGATGAAAGCGAATCGGTAAGAAATAACCCAAGATTAACCGAGAGAACGACGAACGGTTTCCTAGATAGAAATGAAAACAGCGAAAAAGGTCGAGCTGAGAGTCCTCGGTTGAATTATCCGGAAATTGGACTTGATCAGTGCCTTAAAGTGCAACGGAGAACCCCTAGAAATTCCAGCAAAGAATCATCCTTGGAAAAGAAAAATTTCCCAACGGTAGCGAAATCTTGGGACCAAGATATCCCCCCAGAACCGGTGAAGATATTTGAAACTTTTCAGCCTGTGAATTCCAATGAAAGGATAGAGAGGAGTTCATCCAAGGCAACTCCTGAGCTTGAGTACACTACGATGACCAAAGAAACTTCCCAGGAACCTGATCTCATTCCGAAGGTCGAAATTTCGCTAGGAACTAGCTACGAGGCTCGAAGTACTCTTCGATTAGACAGAAATTTGGGTCTTAATGCCAAGAACACCAATCCTGGAGAGAAAAATGCTCCGGAAGTGATTCCTGAAAAAGCGACTCAGCATATAGAATCGAGAGTACCTGAGGAAGAAAAGAGGATATCACAAGAAAATAACGATTCTAGGCCCGTTGTGAGAGAAGTTCTTGTTAAAAACCTACGATTTCAACAAGACCTACCAAAATCGGATTCTCAAAATGTTTACCGGGGTCCGAAGCCCTTTAACTTCAACAGTGTCCTAAGTGATGATTATGAAAGAATCCAGGCTGAGGAGAGCACAAAGCACGGAAACGAGACGGAAGTTTACGTAACCAAAGAAGAAATGGAGAGGCAGAGATTAATGGATTTGCTGAAGAGAGGTGACATCGATGCGGTCAAAACGGTAAGTGATTCCATTATGATTTCGCTCATAAAACAATATTAAAATGCTGCATAGCGAACACTTTATACTTTTTTTTACCATAAACAAGCTCTTATCCCAGAGTATGACAATAAAACGCGCTAAAGTTGTTATCACCGGTTGTTTTCGTAAACAAATCTCAGGTCTCCGTTGAATAATAAATCTGTAAGGAATTGGGTTCTTCGTTCCCAATATGTGGCTGTAGATAGAAAGTTACCTAGAATAAATACATCGAAAACCGGAAAAATGTGAAGAAAATAACATTTCTGTGAATAACTTGCGTAGAGGGTGAGTAAGAACAAGGTAAAACGTAGACGAATGTAGGAGAAGTATTATCGTGTGCGTTTTGGCGTGAAGGAGAGAAAAGTATGGACAAAGAGGAAGAAAGGAGTAGAAGACAACGATTTATGATTCAGACGGGTCTCGAAAGCCTGCATTAGGTATGCTGTTCGTAGTGTACTTTAACGCGCAAGAGAGATGCCATAAATCGTAGCACGCGTCTTAAGTACCTGAGCGTCCCTCCAGAGCGCGCTCGCGTCGCCCCGCGCGGAGCTTGTGCGCGAAAACTCGGACTCGCACGAGATATCTCCGGAATCTTTGACTGCGCGTTTATATTTGTACATTCTCTTCTCGCGCTCCTCCTTCACTTGATCTCGATCCAAGGACGTTCTCAAGAACGCAGTTACATGCTTATCCGAAGAATCTACAGAATCTATTTATTCCGGAGCTTCTTATCGTAAAAATAGAAAAAAGTCTCTTGGTGGAAGAAATTCATAAAAGAGCATCCTTGATACGGGTAACAAGCTCTAACGTTCAATGAACTGTTAGTTTTAATTAGAAGAAGTTGTTATCATGTCATTGAATAAAATAAATATTCAATAAACTGAAAAATAGCATAAGAAAAAAGATTCTGAAGATTGAATTAAAACTAGTTAATTCCATTATGCAAAAATGGAAAGAATTCAGTGTTCGATCAACTTTTTTGTTGGTCGAATTATTGATTTGAATTATTTGAATTCGGAAGGTACGAGGCGCAACAATGAAACATTTACGACCCTGTAGGAAGGAATCGTGTTACAGCGATCGTAAAAAATATAGGAAGCCGATCGTTGTCACCCTTATCGTAAATCGTATAAACGAAACCTGAATTCTTTCCTCGTTTTTTATTCCAACCATCTCTTTTATTAGTCAGGGTCCGGAGGACATTCTTCAGACAGCTTTAATGAGGATTTCCGAGATTTAAGAGCTCCCGTGACCGAATCTCAAGCCAGAAATCTCCCCGCGCAGTCTTTCGAAGGTGATCGATGAAATCCATCGAGATTGAGGTACCAATTTACTGCGAATTTACAACTTTGAAGAGTTTTCTTATTTCTCGTTGATGTCAGAAACTCGAATTGATATTATGAATTTACACGAGGCCTAGGATTAAGGAACCACCTGATTGATCGCAAGAGTTTGTTTAAGTAAACGAAATATTAATAACTGACAGTATCGGGATATCAAGCTAAAAGTTTCCAAGTATATCGCGGTTGGTTCTTAGAGCTTGGTGCTTCATCCATCCGTTGTTTGTTCTTGAAAGGACGAGAGCTGTACTGCGAGTGCATGTCCTGATTTTCCACGTGACGTGAGACCGTGCGTTACCGTCAACTTCCGCAAGCTCTCTCGGCTTTGCTTCGTTCTCTGTCATCCTTGAGATTCATGGCTAAAGCGTGACTGATCGAGCATCTCCACAGAGGATTGACAAACAGCTTTCTCCTGTTTGTGAATCTACTAAGTCCTCAATAGATTTAGGATCAAACCTTCTCACAAAGTCATTGAAAACATAATTAAATTTCGTTCTACGTTTAAGATTTCTACGGAATGAAAACTAAATACTTAAGATTAATAATTTCTCATCTTCCTAAAGAGAAAAAAGTTGGTACATCTAGTACCCAACTATTGGAACCCTAAAAGGACTCAAATCAAAATTTTAGAATTAATAGTACCAAATCGAAATTGACAGTTCTCCAAAATAAGTTAGGATTTGGAAGAAAAATTATTTGATGCACCAATCATCATCTAATATAAGTGCATTAAATATAACATTACTGTATTTTAGTATTATTCAATTTATTTTCATAGTTTTCAAATTTATGACGCTCGAGGCGCATGGCCTGATGGTACGATTTCGCGAAACTCTTTAATAGAATTTACAACGTGGTTTGAAAAGTCCGAGGTTCAGAAATTCTAGGTTTACTGGTCGTTGTTATCATACGGCGGAGAATAACCAGTGAATTAATGTGCCGCAATGTTAATCGTAAAGCGACTCTCATAATATAAGGGAGAAGTGTATAATATTCCCTGTGCTGCTGTTGGCCAACAACGAACGACTCTTCCTCTCGCGAGTCTGCCGGCTTTCCGGTTTACCTGGCTTGAAACTCGGCAAGTGCTTTATCGGCGAATCGTAGCTGGGACTCGTAGCAGCGTTCTCAGAAAATCAGAAATTATTAATACCTTGTGTACACTTTGAAATATCCCGAAGAAGTAAAATATTTTCCTTCATTACTTCAGACAAGCAACAACAGTCAAGAAAGTTTTCAATCAAACTGTACCCAGGTAGATCAGGGCAAAATGGGGTACCCCAAAAATTTGGTGAAAATTTACAATATTTCAAATTTTGATAAAATTTAATATCAAATAGTCTTTTATTTGCTAAGAATATTGTATATGGTGATTTAAAAACACATTTAAACAAAAATGAAATCTAAAAATCAATTAACATAGCAGATCGAAAGAGAACATTTTCTTTGGTAATGAAACACATTTAAACAAAAATTAAAATAAATCATCAATTATTTACTTGAAATAAAACGTTAAAGCTAATAATAACTTAACAAAGTACGAAAAAAAAAAACGTTTTCGTACTTTTTGGAGAGGTATCCCATTTGACCGCTAAAAAAATTTTTTTCTCATCCAAATTTCATTTCAGCTAAAAATTTGATTTTTTTCCATTAATTGTGATTAATAAACAAAAGATTGAGCATATTAAAACCTTTGGAATCGGAAATTTTTCTTAAGTACCCTATTTTGCCCATCCCCCCTGCCATATACGTGTGCTTAAATTAAATCTGCCATAGCGAGATTCCAAAAAAATTTTTGACAGAATATTATGAGTACCAAATAATAGAATAGCTAGAATAGAAAGAAAAGCTGGAATGGACTCTGACTCGAGCTGAAGGACCGCGGTCGATGGCTCATTGATATGAGCATCTTAATATCTATAAGACAAATACCTGTAAATATGTATGTATTTTATGTAAATATGTAAATACTCATGTCAATAAATAGCAATATAATAATAATAATAATAATAATGGACTCTGACTCGAATCGAATCTCACATCAGTCTCAATTCAGTGACAATTACTCAAAATCAACAACGCAAGATTTCGTTAAATATCAGGCAACCGCGAAAGCGGTCTTAATTTCTCTCTCCTTACCGTTGAGAAGTTGGGCTAGGAACCCTCAAGTAGGAATCTTCGTAAGGAGTCCTTGTCTGACTATTAGACGATTAAAGCTGTTTACGAAATCAAAAAAGTTCATAAAAGGATGAAACTTCGCGAGGGTGTAACTTAAATAAGTAGCAAAGAATAGCCTCTCGAAATTTTAGGGTTGCTCATCAGCCAAATTATTGTATACAAGCTCGTTAAAAATTTTAATTTTAACAATATTTATCGCGTGAATTTTTTTATGGAAATTATATAACACAAAAAAATTATTATTGAAAATTGGCATACTGCAAAATGAAATCCTGGGCTTTTCAATGGTATTTGAAAAAATTGGATCTTATCAAAGACTTTTTTTCACGAATTCAATTAGAAAAGGTGATGGTACAAGTTTCAAGAATAATATGGCTGTCGTCTGCTCGAGCGAATACGGCTGACGTCATTGCTTGAGATTTGAATGACCTTGTTTTCGTTATCAAACGAAGCAAATTTTCTCGTCTCGCGCCCAACGGAAGTAAAAGTTATTGAATATAAAAGAAAATTTAGGCCAAGAGCCAATAATCAATTTCATCTCAATATCGAATTGAATTTATCTAGAAAAACATTAAAACGATGAAAATGAGTAAATACATCGATTGGGACTCGATTTCATTTGTTTTTCAGTCAAAAGGACTGCAAAATATATCCAATAGCATTTAAATATTGATCGCAGAATTGTAAATATCGTGTCACCTAGGTTCACGTCTCGTCCTCTGAGGCATGAGAGGGAAAGGATCCCGAGAGCTCGTAATATCCTTTTGCATGCGTTATTGCTGCATATACGTCATTCTCCTGGCTGTTCATTTTATTTGTACCGATGTACAAATAATAAATTTATATTTACATGCATTTCACTCGAATGTGGTTACAAATAAATTTTAAAAAATATGAAACGGTTTGGAATCATTCAAAACCCGAAATTTCTACCAAATCCATAAACCATGAGTTAACTCTAATTAATTTTAATATTTACTTGGATGATGAATCTACATTTGACCAACATTTTGTACCGGGGATGAAACATTTTTTTACACCGAATAAAAATGTGTAGCGATGACAAAAAATATTTATTGTAATTTTTTGCAGATTGAATTTTTTCGTGGTCAATTAAAAAAGATTTTTAATTAGTTTTTATCGTTAATCGGGTCTTAGGAAATGAAACTCTCATTTTGCTTAATCTCTCTTCCACTTCTCTCTCCTTGTTCTCGGCCACCTTCTTTATAACTTTTCTCGCTCGTTGAAGAGTACTTCAGGACCATTCGCTGCAAGTGTTCGCTGAAAGAACGTTTCTTTACTTGTCCTGCGCCATTTACGACAGATTTTATACAGCGCGATTACGATGCAATAAAAAAGGTGGATGTCTAATTAGCCTTTCACTATTTCTTGCTTTGAACGTTCAAGTTCAAGAAATCGTTTTCATAAAAAAATCATCTTGAAGAAATTTCATGAAAGATTACAATAAATAATTGTTTTATTCGTGACACGATAATTAACAATGACGTTCTTAAATCTCACAAATTTTTTTTCAGAAAACAAAGTTGTTTTAAAAAAAATAATTCTTGAAATCGATAAAGATTTTCTGTCGCATTAGACGTGAATTTTTTTTAAATCGATTTCATCGATACGTGACCATTTTATTTTTTTCTGTTTCACGTAATCTCACGATTCTTTAATCCCACGACTGTCAATCGCCGGGAGCGTTACACGCTTGTCAGGATGTGAGAAAAAAGAGGAATAAGGGGAGAAAGAAAAAAGAAGCGGGGTTTCGGAGTGACGAATTCTCGACTGGAATAGCCATTAAATCTTTGAACGAAACGATTCGCGCGGACTCTGAGGAATTCAATTTCAATTCGCAACTGAAAGTGTCTCGTATCTTGAACAATATACATTTCTCCCCTTTTTTTCACGTGGCTATGTATGTGCCCGGGAGAAATCGAAGGCCCCACGCGTGTCCCCGGATCGTTTCAATCAACGAAAACCCCGTCGCAATAAGTCGTTGATTCCGGGTAATAAAATATCCGACAATTATAAAAAAAATGCACGGCCGAGTTCCAATCGTATCGACGAAGCGTGTGAAAACTCGAGAGCATAAATTCTTCGAAATGAAACATGAAAAAACTACGCGTACGAAAAATATAAAAATTTCCGCAGAAAAAGTCCAGTCATTGATAACTTTTTGTGTTCCCCCCCACTTCGTCACTTTATGACGCAGTACGACGTAGTGAAAACTTTTCGTTTTGAGCAAAATGATCCGGTGGGAAAAATTTGATATCCGTTTTTTTTTTGGAATTGCGATAAAGTCGGACTGAACATTTTTTTTCGATGACATTGCGTTTCGGCAAATGGAAGAACAATGACACGAGGGAAAATATTTTCCCGCACAAGGCAGTAAAAGCTTCAAAACAACCCGAAAGCTTGAAAGACTTGAAGGTCTTTTTTTGTCTCCTGTTGCTATTAAATTTCTATTTTTATTGAAAAATTCAAATATTTTTAATTCTCTCATATAATTTTTGCAAAAAAAAATTGTTTCCATTCAAAATTCAAATATTTTTAATTTTCTCATATATTTTTTTTGCATAAAAAAATTTGTTTTTATTCAAAATCAAAATATTTTTAATTTTCTCATACATTTTTTGGATCGAAGAAAATTCCAGTGTTGAAGTTTTTGGGAACACGAGCTACCAAAGTTGAATGGAATCTGTAAGGTCAATCATTCCTTCTTTTATTCGCTGCAGCTTGTAAAACGGAACATCGTGGTTTCACGAATCGTTTACTCGAGCTCGAACGACTGAATTTTCTGCCCTTTTAATGTCATCAAAGATACGCGTCGGGTCAAAGGGATCCTTGTACCTTCGTGACCCGGTATGCTCACCCTCGTAAAAAAAGCACGAAGCTCTTTTTTCGCAATATTCCACTCCATCCCAGTGACAGGGGTCAACATCCCTCAACGCTATTAATTTTTTTACAAGCTTTTTTTTGTACGACCTCTCGAAAAATGAAAGTGTATTTTTGGAAAATTTACAAGCGAGGCAATAACGAAATTGGTACATTTTGTTCCGAAATAAATTGAACCTATAAACAAATTTTACGAAACGAATTTTCAGAAAAGGAAAAGAATAAAAAAATCGCGTTTTTGCATTCGAAGAAAAACAAAAAAATAAACATCCGAAATAATGTTTTGGGTCAGAGAAAAAGAATCGGATTTTTTCATTCAACGAAAAACAAAAAAAAATAAACATCCAAAATAACGTTTTGGTTCAGGTTCCATTTTTTTCAAGAGTGTCAGAAAAAGAAAAGTGTGTCGACATCTTTCACTTGCTGAAACAGGCAGTTTTTAATAAATGATAGAAATTCAATAAAGAACAAACGAATCGTCCTTTTAATTTATAGATTTAAAAAATTCGTTGACATCTCGTTTCTGTCAGTGTTTCAATTTTTTTCAAAGGGACTGTCAGGGAAGGAAAAAAATGTGTTGCAGCTTTTCACCTACTGAGACAGGTCAACAAAACCGAAACACTAGAAATAACATCTGGAATAAAATAAAGAGAGAGAGAGAGAGGAAAAGAGTCGTATAAAGCTCGTAAAAGGAGTTGGCTTATTTTTGGGTGACGTATCGATACGTGTACGAGCTCACTTTCCTTTTGTGCAAGCTCGTAGGACCGTGATGCTCGACGAGGGAACTCGTACCTGACCCTCTTCACCACCCGGAGATCTCTCTCCACGAATCTGCCGAGCTCTAGGAAATGTCACACGAATTCACACAGCCTCATCTATCATGAAAGTAGACAAAGAGACGAGGTTTCTGGGCTAAAGCAAGTGGAACGTGACAAATTTCCATCTGAAAATTTAACCCTAAAATGCATGATTTCCTCTCCCTTTCGAGACAATGCTCCCTTTTATAAACAAAAGGAAATTCACATCTTTAATAAGTCATGATTTCTTTCTAATCTATGTGTACAAAAAAAATTTTTTTTTTGAATGTTTTGCTGTTCTACCAGATCGCGATTTTTTGCGATTGTCCAAAAACTTACACTTTCGTTTTTAAGGTGGTTTATCAAGTATTCACTAGTCAAATGACAGCCCTTGCTGAGAACTTTCGAAAAAATTTTTTTTTTCCTTTTTGCATCACAAGAAAAATAATAGTTACTCTACACTTTGAAATATTCCATTGAAAATTGCTGTGTCAAAAGTTTATTAGGAGAATAATATTTAAAATGAAGTTGGTCAATTGACTTCGTCATCAGCTGATTTCATTCATGGCATCGACAGTATTGAGAGATTTTCACGTTTTTTTGTATTAAAACGCGTTTTTATCAAATAATAATTTGATAACATGCATTTTTTATGACTATAATGAAATCTTTGATGTTAAGACAAAGAGATAATTGAAAAATTGTCGACCTTTCTAATCGAGAAATATACTTAATCTTCGATCAAACGAGTGTACTTATCATCGCGCCATAAGACGCTGTACAAAATTTAAGTATTTTGACGTTAAGGAGGTTCTGTCGCTTCATGCTAGTCAAATCAGTTTTTTCGCGTTTTCAAATGGAAATGAATTGAACATATTCCCATATTTGATAAATCTTCTCAATTGGAAAAATGATTTTTTCATTTGAAACATTTTCATATTACACAAAATGAAGAAAAAAAATTATTTTATAGTGTTAATTTGATTCACTTTCTTGTATCAATTAGTATGGAGTCACGTGAAATGTCAACGAAATGGTACTTCAATGAGTGAA
>JAPYYX010001576.1:0-23656 GCA_030522605.1 Cremastinae sp. B BG-2022a | reverse complement strand
ATCCCGAAACCCTTACAAATCTTGATTTAAGCAGAACCCCTTTTCCGAATATTTACCGGATATTTTGGCAGCAGTTATTTTATACTCGGTTTTTTGTCCGAGGATACTTTATCGCGGTTATTTTGTCGCGGTTATTTTGTCCGCGGATATTTTATCGTGTCACCGTTTAAAATGCGTTTGTGTATCGGAACTTTAAGGATGTTCTTGCGGAGCCTGTGACTCAAATGTTAAATATAATTCGTTGAAAATTGGCGTTAACGTGATCTTTGAAATTTTATTAGACAGTGTGAAAATTTTCTAGAAGCTTCACTGTATAGAAGTAGAGACATTAATTGTACAAAAATCATTATGTCAACTTCTAGACGGTCAATATCGTACAAATTTCAGCAAAAGTAGCGTAGTATATTTGTCTCTCTATAAGCCAAATTTCATTTAGAAATCTTTAAAAATAATTTTTAGGTGGGACACGCAAGAACCTCCTTAAATTCAACAGTAAATATTCAAATTTTGAATTGCTCATTTTCATTCTGACATTCAGAGAGATGACATTATTTTGAAAATGTCGCGAATACATCCGCGAAGAAAATAGTTGTCCGCTCTTGACCCTTTCGCGAAGAATTCGAGGGGTTATCATCGGATTTACGAGTGCGCGAGTTGACTTTCGCAAGTTTACGAATTAACGGTTGGGGAAGATCGGTAATTTGCGTTTAAGCCGCGTGTCTGTATATCGGTAAGAAATATCGAGAAAATATAAGGATTGGAGGGAATTCCACGCGATAATCGTGATGAAGCAGTCTCCTCTTTTTTCTGACTTGCGAACACGAGAGTCGGAGGCGTGATCGGTCAACGTGTATTGCCAATTGCTCCTCCGGCTACAACTCGACAAGTTTCATTTTCTACTTACATTATTTATATGATACTTTGTTGCTTTTATGGTAAATACCGAATCCCGTATAACGGTTATTTCTCGTAATGATGGATTAAAGCGTAAAAAAGACTTTCTCGCGGTAGTTACGGAAAATTAATGTAAATTGAGGAAAATTCGTGATTGCATTTAACCGACGAGACAACATTTCTTTATATATTACACTCGTCAAGTTTTTACCTCTTACTCACTACGAAAATAAATTCAGTAACGAAAATTGCTGAATTTTTATTCACCGAAATTTCAACAATGTTTTTTAACTTTTCGTATACATATATATTGAGATCTCAAATGATGACGACAATGGTGCGATAATAATTATAATATTTATGGTTTCCTATTGAACCTGTGTCGTTCTGCTAGTTTGATTTTTTGCCACCAGGTGTCAGATCGACTTTTGTCACATCATAACAGATATGCATATAGAACTTTTATTACTTACATAATTGTGTTCATTCATATCTTTCGTTACATAAGATTAATGAAACAATAATGTCTACATATAACGGATTGGATAGAAAAAAAAATCTGAAGTTAATTATAAAATTGTACAATTTTTTTCCGGATTGGAATTTGCAAATTTTGATCGTCATAAGTTTGAAAGATAATTTTAAATGCAACAGCAAGTGAAGTTAAAGTAATAAATAAATTGTTTCAAGTACATCTACAAATTCAATGGACTTTACCATAGAAATATTATCTTAAAGCGTTTCATGGTTGAAAATGATTTTTCAATGAAATACGAAAGATCGGATGCGCACCATTTTATTTCATTTTCTCTACTTGTAAGTGGAAAAAAGTCGATTGATACTCATCGGGATCGCCTAAACTTATAATGTGTTAAAACTAAAATTTATTCGCTCGTATGTGTGGACATGTATCGTAGACATTTTCAGCGCAGCAAGTATTACGACCGAGTGCCGCTCGTTTACGAACGAAAAACCTATTTTTTTATCCTCATTCACGTTCGTTTATTAATTCTCAAGGACGTTTTATCGTAGATCTGTCGAACGGAAGAGAGCGCTCTATCTTTCGCTCGTGTGCATGCACGCTGAGTTTTTTTTTTATTGTAAGAGTGTAAGCAAGTAATGTGTAAGCATACCTCGAAAGCATCGTTGAGCGAGTGCATTCTCATTCGTTCCCGTTCGTTGCTCTCGAGTCTCCTGAGATTTCTCTCACGTGCGGAAATTCCACTCTTCCGTCTTCTCGTTGTAGGTGGTCCCCCGCGATTTCTTCTCTTCGCCTGCTTCGGGCTTCTCTCACTTCCGCTACTGTCACTCTCTTCCCCCACCTTTTCGTACAGACAAATTCATTTTTTTATCATCTCTCTCAGCAGGTGGAGAAAATTCAAGTATTTTTTTCTCCTTTTTGCAAAATTAAGTATCATTTTTCGATATACACTACATATTTTATGATAGCTCCAACATTTTTTTGTTGTCTTAGGATTTCGTTGAAATTTTGAACAAACCTTGCATATGACCTGCACACGCGTGTCAAACTTTGAAGGTCACAATTTTTGGTTCTGTCTGATAAGAGCACGTCTTAAATACTACGTTTTTCAATCCTGAATATCTTGACTTCTAGATACGAAAATGACTTGAAATTTTGTATGGCTCTTTTTAGTACTTCAAAGAAGTGTACTTTAGTTTTTTTTTTAAATGTAAGGTTTTTTTTTCATACGTACGTAGCAAGATAAGGTCGTGTTAGATAATCTTGATTTTTGAGTATGTTGTTCTTGAATCAATTTGCATAAACTTTTCTTGATAAACACAAGCTCAAAATGCAAACGGTACAAACTGAGAACGAATGTTTTGATTTGAATGTACCGACAAAACTACCTCAATCACCTCTCTTTTTTTCAATTTTGTGCAGAATTTCATTTCGATCGATATTTTCTAGTTTTCTGTGTTAATGGAATTCTACATCTTGCAGCTTTTCAAGCTATTTTAAGATTCAGTAAAAGCGTAAATTTTTTAAGCGATTTGGATAATCGTGGATAAAACAAAAATGCAATTCATGCATTCCGAAAGGACTCATTAAAAAACTATTCCGTTTTACATACACCTGTAATATTTTTGAGAAAAAAACATAGTGTTTTTCACGACTCAATTCTAAAAACTTAATAAAAATATTGTAGATTTCATATCATGCATGAAGAATCTTTAAAAACGAGCGGACAGTGATAAAATCTCAATTGAATTCATCGTGAAATGATGAATCGACGCTGACTCATATTGCAGGTTAAAAACTGACGATGTTACCCAGAGCTTCCTCATTTTTGAATAAATTTTAGGGCTGTCAACCTCTGACGGTAGGACTGGCCTGAGCCGAGTTAATTTGCTCGAAACTCTCAGTTATTTACCTCTCCCCCGACGACATGATGGCGTCCTCTTTTTCCCGTTAGCGAGTCTCCCGAGACGTCGTCAAGATCGATGTACATTTCGTGATCGGCGCAATCCTGATCGCTGCCTGAGAGTCTTTCCAAGCTACGCATTATCATACGACACTCAAGAGTGTCGCTCGCTCCTTGTCTGACGTTCGCTCCACCTCTTTCGCTCTCTGCCTGCCGTTTCCTCGATTATCTCTGAAGAGGAAGGAAAAAGCCGATTTAACAATAAAAACAGGTAAACACAAGAACCACAATACGGAGCAGAAATGAAAACATGAGAAAAAATTGAGAGATATAGACGAATGATTTAATCTTGTCTGGTTATTTTCGGTCTATCTCAAAATTCCCATTTTAAGTGTGCGGGAAATCCGTGCCGACTTATCGCATTTCAAAGTGCCATGACGTATATATGTATGTAAGTACATATGTTGTATATACATACGAATAGATGTAGTTATTATCCGCTCGAGATTATTGACGTCGTTTTGGTCTTTTTTGTAATAATAGATTTTTAGAGCTTTTGTTGTTATTCAGAACTTTCAGAATTCTTATCATTGATGTTGTTTAAATAATGTTTACTATGCAATCGTAAAAATCTTACGGACGACTTATCTATACGATTTTTGTTTGAGGCTATTTCACCTTTTTTATTTTGGCTTCGTAAATTACATGAAATTTCTCTAAATATTCAAAACATAAAATAATGTTCCAGATTTGAAATTATATTACATTACTTTACTTGTGTTCTTGCATTTATTTTTTAAGGTGATGTTCAACCCATACGAGTGCGAGAGGACTACAAACCGGATTTACTATTATTTCTCAGACCTTTCATATTTTAGAAAAAAAGATAATTATGTTTTACTCATGTCGATAAAGAGGAAACAACGTGGTTCAATGCTCCGAGAAAATTTTATTTTCCAAAACAGCCTATGTATTGATATGTATTTCTATATCTATGCAAAAAAGGGTTTTTCCATCAGAGCTCAAGTGTTCCAAGACAGTTGGTCACTCCTTATGACTTCCGTTATTTTTTTAATTTTGTAAGATCATGTTATCTATAACTTGAAATGATAGTCATGATTTTTTTCCTATCGATGCGTTTTTGAAGTATGAATGTATCAATGTACTGTTTTGAACAATTTTCCAGTTTCTTTGACACTTTGAGGTTTTAAAAATGAAAGACTCAGACAAGTGAATTGCGCTTCGACGATTCGCAAGAATTTTTCCTCTAAAGTATTTATGCGTACGGCGCCTCCTGGATAATTGCGAGGAACGTGCAATTTCTACGTAAAATTGTGGTTATTTATCTTTTCCTGCCTTTTCAATAGATTTACTGCATCGAATAATGTGTAATTGATCATGCCTGAAGAAAAAAAAAGGAAAATCATTTTCCTTTTCAAAAAATGTTAAAAATACAGAGGATATAAAATTTATCTTTAAAACGCGGAAGAAAAGATTCGAAAAAAATGCGATGCTCTACTGTTTCTAATTTTATGTGTTCATCGACGTTTCACGGATCTACATATTTTTAAAACCTTCGAATTCAAAAAATCGATAATATTATGGTCTAAAATGATATTTTCATTACTCGATCATTAAAAAGTTTATTTGAATAAATGTAGTTTCCGATAATTTGAAAATCGACATATTGAATTCATTCATTGGAACACCAATATGTTTACACCAAGTGTTAAAAAACTCTAAAGTTTTTTATGATCGATTCACACATCTGCCTCAAAAATTCGTTTATAACACTGAAATTTTATTCAATTTTTTTGTTTTCCATATTTTAAAACATTAACACTCTAGCTTAAAATAACTTGCCCGTAACTCTTGCTCTTTTATTGTCCAAAGCAATAAATAATGCGGAAACGATCAATTCTTAATATATGTAAATACGATATTACAATACCTGTCAAGTACCTCTCTTAATGACATACTAAAAAATGTCACTCTTCTCCATAATAATAAAAAAAGCGCACGCTACATTTTGACAATTCCTCGATAAAAAAGTAAGGGCACTACATCCTAAAATTCTATTGAGATAGTGCAATGTAATATATGTTTGAGTTAGCAATAGTTTGAGTCGACTAAATGAATGATAGATTCATCGTATAAAAATGTGTGTAAAATTTAGGAGCGTTTTTTGTTTGAGGAAGTGTCGATGAACTGGCATTGTCGTTTATTATTGTATGCAAGTAGTTGTGACAATTAATTACGAAAATGAAAGAATAAATATTTTCATTCCTACGTAGCGAAAACTACTCTTGTGGCGATAAAAAATATACATTTTTATATCTTAAGGAGGAATTTGAGGTACAATTCTTACCAAAAGTATGCTTAGAACGGGAAATTTACGACTTTGTAGTCTTTTAAATGGGTTCTAAATTTTTTGCCCTACTAGCTACGGTATTAATTAACAACTTCCGATTATTTATTAATTGAACCATTTTAGCAGTTAGCCTTGTTTAAACAATTAAAATTGAACAATTGAGTGAAATGCTTTCATATTTTTTAATTACCATTGAACACTTACACACAAGAAAAGTCTTACGGAGATGGTAATATTTTTTTTGTTTATGTTTCGAACATTTATATGAACTTTCCATAAACTTTGGACCATTTAGTGTAACATTCTCAAATTTTGCACAAGAATTCCTAGATATTTCCGAACAAGCCCACAAAATTGGAGCTTCTTACCACTTTAAAAGTACCTCAAATTCCTCCTTGAAGGACGTTAATCTTTGAGGCATTATACTATGGTAAAATCGATCCTGCATAATCGATCTCATATGTTTTTGTACCTCTCATTTGTATAACTTCATACATTTCATCTCTACAAATTTTCAAGACGATTTTTCATCATGCATCCACTAAAAAGTCATGATTGCTGAAATCGTATCCCGGTGTAGGAAATGTGTGCTATGAATGTGAATTTAACCGTGATTTTCTCGTAATCGGATAAGCCGTGCATTTTGAAAACTTTTGGATACACGTATATGGTTGTACGAATTACAAGTAAACAAATTTTGAAGTCAATTACGCGAGATCGACATCTTACTATTTTACGATTGAATCGCTTTACCGAAGTAAAACCTTAATTCCATTACAGATCGACATTGGTTTTAATATTAGTAATACTTATTACGCATGCATAAGTTATATTGTTCGCTATACTTCGGATGGTTCACGATTTTTAATTTTGCTTAGTTAGTTATAGATTACATATTCCTCAACGTACGGTAATTGTCTGATATGTGTGACCACTCCACTTTTTCCTTTCATTCCCAAGTCCCCCTATTTCGCCCGCAGCTGATTTGCATCCTAATCTTGTATCGCATTCGCACGTAGGCACGGAAATCGCCGGGAAACCCATGTCGATGTATACATTTGGTAATGTGTTTCGTAAATTTGTCGAAGTTGTAAAATTTCTAAAAACCCAGGAAGAATCATCTGCCACTCGGTGATGACCCTTCAGTGATCGCGAGTTAAACAGTCAACCATCCAAGAACTAGAACGTTGTTACAGAAGTTATTGTATCGGAAAGTTAGGGAAATCCAAACCACGACACGTCTTGTAAAGAGATGACGCTCGATCTAATAAACAGGTTCGTCATGAGAGGTCTTATAAAGAGGTTCAACTGTACAAATTTCACTCCTAGTACTACATTATAATGTGCGCTGTTTTCATATTTTATGTGGAAAGTAAATTCAGAAGCGTATCGAATATTGTTATGAATGTGAAATAGTAATTTAAATGAACAGGAAGTAGTAATTCACGCATTTAGGGAAGAAAGTAAACAAGGAGCCAAAAACGGAGAGTACAGTAGTACCTAATGTAGATGAAATTTTTCTTTCGGGTTGTTTCGAGACCCCATAAAACTATATCAATCAGTAAAATTGGGGCTCTAACTGCCTAGTTGCCTTAAGAAAGGTTTAATAGCAACATAGATACTCCTAAATCCATTCTAAACTCAGAGGTCTGCTGTTTTAATCCATCGAAATATCAATATGGCGACAGCGTCTCGCGATGAGCTGGCGTTGTAAGAAAACTTGCTTCAGTTATCGCAAAAAAAAGTTAGTACACATTTGTTTGTCATACGCCAAACGTTGTATCCTTTCAAATGAAAGCAGATATGATGTGTTTACGGTGTTAGTTGCTAGATTTCATAAAAAACAGGTAGTTTGCCATTGAGGTAGACTGCGCACGCACCATTCACAAATTCGTATTTCCCACAAAAAATGTTATGCCACGATGGATTCTTGAACTAGAATGTATTTTGAGATTAAGCTATGAAGGAAATAATTTTCCTTCAACGTGAAATAGGTCTCGGTCTGAGAGCGTTAAGGAGGTTCTTGCGGGTCTCATGTAAAAATAATTTGTAAAGATTTCTAAATGAAATTTGGCTTATAGCGAGACAAATATAATACGCGACTTTTGCTAAGATTTGTACGAGATTGGCCGTCTAGAAGTTGAAATAATTGTTTTTGAAAATCGTAACTTTTTGTAATGCCTTCTAAGAGTTCATGTAAAATGGGGTGATTTTGCACAATTAATATCTCAATTTCTATAAGGTGAAGCTTCTCGAAATTTTGCACACTGTCTAACATAATGTCAGAGAACGTCAATGCCAATTCTCAACGAATTATATTTAAAATAATTTCGCTTGATGAAATTTGCCTTTACTTCACATGGTCAGTTGCTGATTTGAGTCACAGGGTCCGGAAGAACAGATCCTTTTCGGTACACTTATCCAGGTTTCACTGTATATTTATAGGCTCCATGCATAGGGCAGGATACGTTTTCTTTAATAACTCAATATCTACGTAGACGAATATTTTTTGGGAATTTATATCCGTCTATTTAATGATAACGATTGTTTCCATTTTTTATACAACTCTGATAATTTTATTTTATTATTTTTTCACATGCATACGTCGAAAGTTACACTCTAGCCTATCCAGGGGCAAGTGAGTATATCACTTTTTCCTCGTCTTTCACTCGGGTAGCAAACTCAACTTCAGTAAATAACTTCATCATACTTATGTTCGAATTCTCTCATAGGACTTTATAAAGATACAGTTATCGTTATTTTTTCTATCTAATGCGTCGGATATACAAAAAGTTAAGAGATGTATTGTTGCGGTTTCCTCTTTAAATTTCCGTGTTTGCAATGCGCAAATTTTTCCTCGTTCCGGTTTTCGTTCGGTATATGTCTGTATTTTCTGCACACGTGTGAGTATATGTATGTATGGGAGATGTCACGCCATATCTGATCATTTGAAAAATTGTTTCTTTTTTATATTTCTTTAAATCTTTGCCATTATTTGTAGCTATTAAAAATCCCTCTTTGTTATACTCTACCATTTGATTATTGTTTAATAAAATGTTGGTTTTATTTTTGAAGATGGTAAATTTTTTTTTACAGGGAATTACTAATTATAAGATTTTCAAGAAAAATCCTACATTTGACATTCTGTCAGGCGATTGATAATATTGCTATGGGAAATAAAAGAAATTGAAGAATTTTGTAGAGCGTTTAATTTACTACAAAAACAGGTTCGACTCGTCAAAATTTATCCAATTGTTTACAAGTTACAGCATTGTGGAGTTAAATAAAATTCCTCATATATTATGTAAATGGAAAATAGGAATTTACGATAAACGGTCTTCTAAATATTAATAACTATTTAATAATATAAGCGATTGAAAAACAAATTGCTCGGTTTTTTTCAATCATTCTAATATTTATATCGAACAATATAATAAAAACAAAGCTCAAGGCCACGGAAGAGGGAAGCACTATGCTAAACATTTACTAAAAATTGAATGCTAGGACTATCGAAAATTATATTTCATTTTTTGTCATAAATTTTTCATCATCGAGCAAATTGATATTTATGCTTGAGTTGCTTTAAATTGAATTTTTCACCGAGCATCAGAGCACTCATCGTTGTCAGAGTGTATAGTCTACTATTGATCCATTTTTTATAAAATAAATTGAAAAGCATGTCTAAACAAATAAATTTTCTTCGAAAAATAATATTATTCAGGGTTACATTGTTCTTTGTTACTTTGTTTCGCATTCTTATCGAGCATTCCGGCTATTCAGAGCCGTACACGCGTTACAATCCGTAACTTGGTCATTGACAGATTACGACACGTATGACTGGTCATTGATCCGTCTCTGTCACACAGTTAGTTGACTCGTCTTTCGTACTGCACTCGCCATACGTAAGTCTATGCATACTCGAAAAGAATATCAATTAAAATGTGATTCATTCACATAGATTGACGAAAGTTTTTGTGGCTGCGAGTGTCAGGAAATTCATTTCATCGCTTAATCTTTTGATTTTTCATAATTATTTCATTATCAGATTATTGTAAGAGTTAATTGCCCCGTAAATTAAAAAATCTTTAATCATTTCCTCGTATTCGGATGCGAGCAAATTAATTTTTTTATTTACATAATCTTTATGAAATCTGAAGTTCTTGTTTTTACATTGTTATTTTTAAGTCTTATGAGTGCGAGAGAGAAAATTGCAAAATGGATTCATATTTTTCTTTAAAAATTTGGATATTTTGAAAAAAATAATAGCTACACGTTATTCTCCGTTGAACAGAGGGTAATACCTAACCCTTTTTTTCCAGAAAATTGTTTTTTAACGGAGAAAAACGTCCAGCGGGTTTTTTCCGATTGAATCACGTAAACATCACATTAAGGATGTACTGGAGATAGGAGATAACTCAAAACCGTGGAAAAAATCTGAAAATTTGACAAGTTACTTATAGTAGAACTCTGTGCAAATTGCAATTCAATTCGTTTGAAAATTATAATAAATTGAATGTTATACGAATTTTTACGCAGATTCATCGCAAACGAAGTTATAATAAATCATAAATATCGATAATTAAATATAAATATTCATACATAAATATCGATAAGTACATTTTTTCTCAAGATATGTTTTAATATTAAAGAACCCTTCTGCCAAATTTCATTAACTTGTAGCAAACAGTTTCTAAGAAATTATCCAGCACTTATGCCAACAAATCAATTTTCCTGCTTAACAGTATGTAAAAATTGATTAAAACGATGGGTTTTTGTTGATAATTTTTTTCTACCATGAGTATACGCATGAAAATTTTAGTAACCAAGCTTTAAACAATTCTATCTAAAATGTTTAATTTTTAATTGCTTGAACAATAAACAATAAGAAAATTGTTGATGAAAGATTAGAAATCTATTCAGTATCATTCTAAATATCAGAATAAAAAATTTCAACTTTTTAACAGGAAAACAAAGATTAAATTTTATCAATTGTGTATGGAAAAGTCACTTTTGTCAGGGATTGTACCTCCAGTTCATCCTCAAGTCAACAGGTGATTGGGAACCTTGAGAAAATTTCCTTTTCGTTTTTGAATAATAAAATAACGTTTCCTTTTTGAATAATAAAATAACGTTTCCTTTTTATTTTAACTTCGATTTTAGGAAGGACTGTCTAATTTTACTTTTATGCAAATCTCGTTATGCTACTGACATTTCGCTCGATTTCATTCACAGGGAGGTCCGAATTTCAGTGTGCCTGATAAATATGCACTTAAAATAATAATCTCTCGGCCGGCTGATTTCTCTAAAAAGAGAACAAGAATAAGAGAGACGCGTCGAATCGTGATAAATGTCTCGTTCGTCGCTTTGCTTCAGCGTTCCGTGAGCGATTAATTATTTATTGATCATACTTATAATTATTCATCAAGCATTATGAAATCGGGCGTCCACGGGAGATTTAACTTTTTGAGCTATAAGTATCCAGCACGGATTATTTCGCTCCTCTCGAAATTTATTTTTATCAAGAGTCGAGCAATTGGAACGAAAATTTAGTGCTCTCGAAGCTCTATTCCTTGACAATTCAGTTCCTTTTTTTCGACCATTAAATTTTTTAATCATCCAGCATATTTTTATGCAGAGAAATATAAACTCTCGCAACTATTCTTTTTTAGACGAATTTACTGCGAAACTTTTTTTTATCTATACATTCGAGCAGAAAGGAAACAAAAAAAAACGGAAGACGTTTCAAATTTTGTAGGACAGTTCTTTTAAAACAAAGTATAGAAAAAAATGTGAAAAGATAAATTTTACCATAAATAAGACATTTTATGGTTTACAGCCAGTCGAAGAAACGTTCTCAAAGCCATTACTCCATTTTTATTGAAAGCAGTAAAAAATCCATGTCACTCGAGAAATCTTTGAATATTTTGCAAACTTTATTGTCATAGAGGATCAATCGTGATGGTTGCAACTTTCGTTCAATAATCTCAAAATGAAATGAATTTTTATGAAGTTCCTGCTTCATATACGAATTGAATATCTCTTCATTTTTTGTAAAAAATGTATATATTTTTTTGATGTCGTGGTAAATAAGGTTGGCGAAATCAGGGTTTCTCGATTTAGTAATTTCTCGGTCGATAAAAATAAATCGCGAATGATATTCAACTAGATAAAAAATATTTGATGGAAATGAAGAAAATTAGGTGTCAGACTTTGTATTTAAATAGTGGTCGAACGAATCTTGAAATATATATTATGGTAATTACAAGAGACGCGCGCCTTCTCAGAGATAACCTTCGACGACGTATCGTCAACTCGGCCGTTCTTCTATCTTATATCCACACATGTACACTCGTACATTATGAGAGCTCTTATCGCTGCTTTTGTCGCTATCGAAATATTTACAGTGCCACAAAAATTAAATTGTGGCAACACAGTAGCTCATCGTCTTATTTTTCGTTTTTTTCTCCCTTTTTTACCAAGGATTGATCAATTTTTTCCTAACAATGAGACGAATGTAGATTTCTGGGGCAATGGAATTTCGTTTACCTTAAAAAAATGTTGACTTCTGAGGCGTTGACGAGGAAAAGTCGTGATCTCTCGTAAAAATTTATCCTTTTTGTAAAAACAGTTTATTTCTCTTTTTTCCTCAGCATATCCACAAAAAATAAACTGGAATGATCTGCAGATTCAATAATATTTTATTCATTTTATTTCCTGTTATCGATTCTCGTTACCGAATACCGAATACAAAGGTACGATATTCCTTTGTATTTCTTTATCAATAAGGTTTTCAAGTTTCTCGATTTAATCACTCGCGCACTCGATGATTATTTTTATAAAAATATATTATCATGCCGATGCTAAACTATTTCAGCGAATTCAACATCAGTCAAATATTTCGTGGAAAACTTGCGTTGTGTGTTTTTATATTCGTATATTTTCTATTATATGTCTCCTTTCGAATTAATAATTATTTCACGATGTTCGAGGAAAACACGTCGGTCTCACTTGGTCTCACTTTTCTTTATCACCCGATTGGTACATGTCAATCAACAGATACGAGAGTACCTGCATTCGTCGAATAGAATTTCTCAATCCAGAAATGAAACGTTGGAACGTTGATTAACACATCGAATTATTTGTCCGTCATATCGTTTTATCACAATGCTTATTGACTCGTTGAATTCCTCGGGAACAACGTTTGTCCAGGAGGAAAAAAACTTGCTGCATCTCGTTCATTCCATGAGCGAAACTTTAATGCGATCTTTATTTCCTTCTACTATTTTTCTTCCTCGGCGCTGACACTTTTTCCTGTCCGAGGCGCGTTCTAGCTCGCTCGATCTTTCTTCCGCTCTTCTCGTTTTTCCTCGAGACCTCGCCAACCTCTGGAAAAATAACGGACACTAATTATTCTCTCAACATGTACAAAATTCACTCCCGGAGGTGGAAATGAAAACAGAGGCTCGGGAAAAATCAATTCTCTTTTTTTCGGAAATGATAAGGAAATCTTGTCGGATAACGTACACGCCTTCAAATAAATATATGAAGTCGAGAAACAAAAACATATTTTTTTTCTTCTCTCTTTCATTTTTTCGATTTTTTTTTTTTTCGATCGACCTATTAAATTATATGTACAATATACATATGCGCACCATTCGTGATGGGCCCGACCGTAAAAAGCAAGCCATATATCGTCGCATATTTGTTCACGTGCGTCTAACGCACGATCATCGATATGGTCTCGATAAGAAAAGAAATAGGAAAATACGTTCATTTTGCCATCGAGTCGAAATGTATCGTTTTCTGCTGATGTCAATTCGAATTTTCCGGGAATACGTCAAACATATCGAGGCTTCGCTCGAAGATGTACACATGTATGTATATAATTGCACAATTTATTCCGTAACGAACAACTTGACCGAGTTTGCACCAAGGTTTTACCGAAAGTTTAATTATCGTTATTCTCATTATCGCTCTTGTTATTTATTTTCTTTTCGGAGTCGGCAATGCTTCAGTTGCTCAATGTCTGAATCTGCAATTTTTTTCCCTCCCCGAGGAGAAAGAAACACGCAAATTTTACATTACTGCCCGGCATTACGGAAAACTCTCCATTATCTCAAACTTTTGGAAATTGTCTTTGCGATATATTTCCTCATTATACTTTTTACGAAAAAAAAAAGGAAATAGATTGCACTACGATTTTCTTGTCTATTTATGTTTACGGTCATTCGGAGCTTGTAATTATGCTCCGAATGATAATTCCCGCGACTTTGCTTTGTTATATTGCGAATGCGATTCCGAGACCAGTATCAACAAATTTTCAATGCTACAATGAAATTTTTTAAAAAATTTTATCTATATGAATGCATAAAGAGTTTTTAAAAATATGCCTCGAAAAACAAAAAAAAATGTTTACCAGATTTTTTACAAGCATTTCAAGTAATTTGATTAATTTCAAAAATAATCTTTTTTTAGTTTAAATAAAATTTGGTAGTGAAATCGACACATGATTATATTGGTTATAAATGTAATGAGTGCGTGTGCGGGTATTTGTGGTCCGATGAATAATGGATAAAACGTGCGAAACTCGTCCGTCCATGCCGTCGCCTCTGGTAGCCCGAGTGTGCGTGAGTAAATCCCACGAAAGGAAAGTCTCACGGCACGGGAATCTCGTGGCCCCGTGACGTATTTGCCCCGGTCGAGGGAATCGCGAGAGATCTTTCGTTAAAAAAAATTGGATCGAGCGAGCAAGAAAGAGAGAGAGAGAGAGAGAAAATGAAAGGCGGCTGAGAGAAAGAGAATAAAAAATTGAATATCTAGAGCGAGAGAAAGAGTTTCTTCTTTCATTTTTTTCTTTTTCTTCTACATCAGAGGTTTTTATAATCCATTTGACGTTTAACCGAATCTTCATTTTGTAACAGTTTTTTTCAACCTGTCCGATCCGAGATATTCAAAATTGAATAATTAATATCGGAGACCAATGACATCTAAAAACAAGGAAACGAGTTTTTTATGATATCACCTGTGTAGGTGCAGAAAAAATATTTTTCTTTGCCTTTTGACTCTAATCTCTTCGGAAACGTCACTCTCTCTTTCCGACAAATCAACAGTATACGTACACACCGGGATTATCTTCGTCACGACATTTACATTTTCTATTTTTATAATACTTTCAAATAAACAAAATATCTTTTAGAAAATTAAATTCTTTCACGGTTAACAATAATTCATTAACTTTGGAAAAGAAATGTAAAGAGTGATAAAATTTTATGTGTAACCAATCAGAAACAGAATTTCGTAATCATTTTTTCAAATCATCGGGTAATTTTCATTTTAATAATTTTCAAGACTTCTTTTTCATTTCCTTTTGCTCATTATATTTCGTTTGGAAACGTCAAAAATACAGTATTTGGACAGAGTTAATTTCTGGTCGATACACAAGTGTTTGGATTTCTTATCTCGAGTCTTTCTGGATCTTTTTAATTGGATGGAAAGGTGGAAGATGAACGTGCAAGGCCCCTCTTTCATATTCGTATAGCGTATCCACGCGTTAATACTAATATTATAAAAGTTGCTGCTCCTCTCTCTCGCCCTCTCCGTCTCTCTCTTTCTCACTGAAGCTTTGCCATTTCACTTTACCGTTAACCGGACCCTCGGAATGCCACACTCGAGCTATATTCACTCGCGCATATTACTCGTGTATTTATATAAATATAAGTTTGCATGGAGATATTCGTGTGTATACAGCCGCTGCATTTTACAAGGCAAAACCCTAATAACATTCGTGATAACATTCGACACCAGGCGTTCCAAAATTTTTTTTTTTTCATTTTGAGCCAAAAGTTTGTTCTTTCCACATTTTACCGGTCGCTTAATTAATTCATCTTGTGCAATATGAACATTTTTTTTGATTATTGAAAAATTCAGGATTTAAAACTTTACGTTTTAATAATTGAAAATGTCTCTGTTAAATTTAAAAATGGCAATTCTGATTTAATTGTTGCGCTATCGGTGTTCGCCAATTGGTTCATGGATGTTTTTCATAATGAACAATTCGATTCAATTTCTTTATCAGAAAAAATTGGCTCAATGTACGAGATATATGAAAAGTGAGTGCAAAAAGACTTAGTAGAGTGTGCGAATTTGAATTTGATAAATAATTGTCGGAATTTGGTGTATTATGTTTCTAAAATCCAATGGAAGTATAAAGTTTCCTTACAGCTTCCTATACTACATTTTCTCGTAGAGTTTCTCCTCGTTGGATCGTGCCACGTTGACGTTTTCGAGACATCGAAAATAAAATCAGAAGTAATCTCAGGTAGTGGGGGTAAGAGAAAAACCGGGGTAAAGAAACTAAAGCGTCTCTCGGTGGTCACTTCACTGTTCGATCACGTGTGTCGATATTCCGTTGATTAAAAAACCGGATCGAGGTTTAATAAAATTTAGCAGAGTGATCCTTGTCAAGCGTCAAACATAAAAACTCCCGTTCACGTTAGCGATTTGTCACGAAACGTGAAAATTCCAGAAATTAATTCGCTTCACGTGTCTTTTTACTGCTGACGAGGAAATGTTAAGCGAATGAAATAAGCGCACATGCGTCGCGCAATTTTGCTTGAATAAAATTTTGAGGTCCCGGCTGACCGAGCGCCCGATCCGGACTGACTATAACTGTAAACGACTACTTGTTGTCGTCGCCGTCGCTGTCGTCGCCGTCGTCGTTTTCCTCCACTTTCGCGATCCTTATACACGTACGAGTTTCCACGCTCTCGCTTCGCCACAAGCCAACAAGCGAGCAACAGTTCGTTTCAGGCGCTCTGTCGACTTTTTTCCCCTCTATCGTCATTTCGCTCCCACTTTTCTCATGCCAGCCCTCCCACCACCTCGCCCATTTTATCTTTCACTCGAAGTTGTACCGGCGCGCGCGAACCTGTTTCAATCTCGTTCTCCGCTCAGCGGCGGGGACGCCGGAGAATGAGCATTCTCTCTCTCTCTCTTTTTCTTCATGCATTTTATTTTCTGACTCTTTTTCTCCCTCCTCTCTCGGGAGCTTGCCGCCTCCGCCGCCTTCACCTGCATTGCCACTGGCTGCAGGCTCATGAGACCGATGGTTACACTTACTCCGTTTATTCACGTCGATTGTATCGGGAGAACAGAAGTAGCCAAGTAGCCCACCTTTCATTATCTTTTAAACATTTTTTCCTTATTTACTCCCTTTTGAGATCGTTCTTCTTTGCGGACTCGTTCGTTTTCTTTCGATGCATCGCTCGATAACTCAATTTCGCTCTTGCGGTGAGCTCTCTGTGTCTGCGGACGATCAATTTAGAAATCGTTTTTATTCTGTTATTATTAAGTTAGCGAAAATAACACTTGGATTTTTTGATTTTCTTCAATTCTATATCATGAATTGATGTGTTGATAAATTACGTATAGTGGAAATATAACGATCCTGCAGAGATCCCCTTAAAAGAAAGTAATCAACGATTGTAATTGGGTATGGCTAATATAATTTACAGGGACTCGATAATCGAGTGCACTTGAGATAATTTGAGTGCATATTCGAGGGCTCTTTTGGTAAAAGTTGTGTATACAGAAACATTCGACACGGCAAATATGTGTGGCGCGTTGAATTTGTATCTGTGCACCTTGAGAGGATGATTGGTATTTCGATCAATTTCCCGTTAGTTGCGGCTCAACTGGCTCGGAAGGAGCGACGAGGAGACTCAGTGAGAGACGAGAATACATCAACGTAATTCACTGCTCCGTGATCGGGTTGCTCATATTATTCAGTATATAAGATTCGATTCGTTGAGGAGAAAAGCGTGGACATTCGGAAGACATGATACTAACTTTGGACTTGTTCACAATCTTTTACATACTAACTCCTCATAAAATATCTATGTCTACATTAATTCCCTGTAATGAAAGTAACAGGTACGCGTCACGTGTACTTCAACCCACTATATTCTTGCCGGCCCATCACTTTGCAGGACAATGTTTTCCGCTGATTTGAGGTATATAGTGACTTGTATAATTTTATCAGCAAATTCTTTTCAGGATGTATAGACGCTGTTTAAAAAATCATAAAAAATCGCTGATATTTTGGCACATTATTTGTGAATATGTTTAAAAATTTTCTTCAAAATTTGGAAATTATTGACTGAATGATTCGAAAGATATTTAATTCTCAAGTCGCTCCAATTTAACGTTGTCTCTGATGGAAAATTCACAAGTTTACTTTTAAAAATTATTCAAAACACAAGTTGTTGTTCATATCTTTTTCCTATAATTGACACATATGTACATTGTTTAAAAACCGCGAGTTTAACCCATTAGGGACCGGAGAGGACATATATTTGGACACAATGTTCATTTTTCGTAAAAAACGTTGTTTTTTTCGGTACAAAAATTTGTTTTATCGAAAATGTTTTATGAAACTGGTCAGATACACACCTTTTCAAAATCAGAAAAGTATCCTCGTTTCATGGGCTAAAAGATAACCAGGTTTTGAACCCAAAAATCTAACATGGCGGCTCTGAAAATGGCGTCCGAACGGAAATTTTTTTTAAATCTTCAGAACGCTGTAGTTTGAAATTTATCAACTTTTTCAAAAAAGTCCTAAGAATAAAAAGTGTATTAAATTCATCAAAGAAGTTTTTTCAGATTTTTTTAGCGACATTTTGAAAATTTTGTTGCTAAAATTGTTTGAAAATTTTTAAAAATTTCTGAAAAAATTCCAGTGCATTCTCTGATGAATTCTAAGTATTATTTGTCTCTTACAAGTTTTTCCGAAAGTTGTTAGTTTTCGAGAAAAAAAATACCAAACTATTAGTGTTGCGTACTATTTTGCGTGTATTTCTCGAAAATTAACAACTTTCGGAAAAAGTTGTAAGAACATTTTAATCTTCTTACAAAAAAAGAAACATATGTATAGTAATAAGTTGAATTTGTTGACAAGAATTTTTTACAATTTATTTACATGTCCACAAACTGTTGATCGACCTCTTGCTCTTCTGCATTATTTGATTGTGTATATTCAATATTTAATAATATTTGTTTCTGATGCATTTCAGTTACATGTCTTATTTTTCATTTTAATATAATAGTTGTTTTGTACTTGTTTTATTTTTTCAAAAGTAGTGTTTTCCGGACGTTTGTGTATTCTTCTAAATTGTTGAGCCATCTCAGTGCTGTATTTTTTTATATTTTCGTATTGTTCATTTGCAAATTTATATATTATATTTTTATTCGAAATACTTTTTTCGGTACAGGCGTGTCTTGTATCCTTTTCAGTGTGTGACAACATTTTTTACGCTAGATTTGGAAAAATATGAGTCAATTTGACCACCAGATTTTGCATTTAAATATATCTTTGTAATCGAATCGATCATAATCTTTCTATCGGAGGTTTTCTTGTTGTGACAAAAATTTCTCTCTAAATACACGTACGTCGAATGCAAGCTAGGAAAAAAAATTCCGAACAATGGCACCAACCATGCTTTCCGGAATTATTTGGAAACATTTTTTTTTTAATTTTCATATTTATTGATAATTATTTTTTTATTTAGATTTAAAAAATCGTCAAATATTCCATCAATGCTTTTTCCTCGATCACATATTTTTTTTTAATTCATGCAGTCGAGATCAGCCTCCGTATTCGTTTGTCGTAAGAAAAAGAAACAGAAAAAGTACTTTCGAATTCGTTCTCGTTATCGTGGACAGGAATTTATAGGATCGCTAAAGAAAGTGGTTTAAGTAAAAGAGAGGAAACGGTTTATTCTGTTTTTCTCTATTTTTTCTCATGCAGGTTATCCTACGGTGCGCGTTGGCTAACGCGTAGAATGATTTTCGTTCTAACGAATCTTCCGGATTTTCCACCTTTTTTCATCTTCACGCAGGCGCTTCGACTCGCGACAAATTGCCCCCTGTCGTCCTCAAGACGTATCACCCAACAGCCAATTATTATTTCGTTACGTTATCATTGTTATTATTACCGTTATTACATGGGAAGCAGGGCTCGAGTGTGGGCGTACCGCTATCGATTGGCACGAGATGAATTGCCACCATCGAACGCCAGATACCGATGTTCTACAAACTTTTTTACAAGTTGCCCTACGACCTTATACGCTTCACGCGTCACAAATTTTCTCATTTACAAAAGTCATTCGCTCCATCCAATTTCGTCTCCCATAACGAGAGCTCTCTCCTGTCAACAACTGTCCTTCGTACAACGTGTTTTTCAGGTTTTGAGGCGTTGCTCGAATTTGCGTCCTCGTGAAATAAAAGGCCGGGTCTCGAGCTTTGGAACCAATAACGAACCAATCCGAAAATTCTTTTTTCTCCTTGTATATCATTTTGGATATTCCGAGAATGAAATAGGAATTATCGATAATTCGATCAAGTTAAAATGAATTAATATAAATTATACTTTAATTTGTTTGTATTCTTTCAGTATACCGATGAATAATTTGAATATTAGGCATCATGATGTTTTTTTGCAAGAATATATTGAGAGAGTTGAGCGTTCTTCTTTCTTTTCGGTTGAAAACAGGTGGGAGAGAAATTTAAGAAAATGAATTCTCTCTTTTAAAATGTCAAAACAATTAAGATTTTTGATCTGATTGAATAATTCAAGGACATTTCACGAGGCCGTCTAGGCAATTGAAATAGTTACATATTAACTTAATCAGAGAATTCATGATGTTCACTTTTAAAATAAAGCGTGTTAAAAATAATGACTCGTAATTCTATCAAAGTAAATCTTCTACAAGTCTAGCAGGGGTGGGGAAAAACTGTTGAAATGGTTAGAAGTAAAAAAGTGACTGGGAAAGAACCAAAAGACTAACTCTTGTCTACATGCATTTTATTTGTTTTAGCGAGGCGACACACGGTGAATCTCATCATTGCCGTTTCGCGACGCACGTAACCAGCTTTACTTCTATTTCACAATTTTAACAATCAGAAAAAAAAATTGGTCGGTAAATGTTAAGAAAACGTCCCGCCCCTCCCGCCTCTCCAAAGATATCCACAATCAAAAATAACAAAAGACAAGGGGGGGGGGGGGCAGCTCTTTTAACTCCTAGGAGTTAGAAGAGATGTTTCTCGTACTCCGCATATGCGCGTGAGAAGATCCGTGCATACGCGAAAGAAGATCTGCGTATGCGTTCTTCTCACGCGCATGCGCTCTTCTTACGCAATTTGCGTCCTTCTCGTGCGTCGTTAATCACCGTCAAGCTAGTTTTCGGCTGATGTTTTCGGGACGAGACAGAGTAACCTTTCTTTTCGGGTTGCATCGAATTCTTTTTGTTAATAAATTCATTGAATTTTTTTCTTCATCGACGAAAGTCCCATGTTGCCTCCTTGGTATACAATGTACTATTAATATATTGAATATTGAGACAAAAGAAAATGTATACATTTAAACATTGCTTTTGGAGAAAATAAAATGGACAACACTCTGCCATTTACGTTTGTGCAAATCTTTCAAATATCTTTGAAACAAAAACCCAAAATCTAAAGGCATTTATCTATGGGAAATCTGTTCTTTTCTCTCGAAAGGCGTTGGATTGACCCCGATTTGTTCAGCCATTATCAAGATATCATTAATTTGCGGCTATCGAAATCTCGATATTCCTGGCCAATATTTTTTTTCGTGACGTTACGACCGATATAAACAGTGCGTTCGGAAATTGACTAGCAGTACTGAAAAAGAGAATATATATAGCCGGAACACTCATTGTTACACGGAATTTTATACTAATGAGTGTTTCTGGCAGCAGGGTAAGTAAATTTCCGAACACGCTGATATATCTATAGCGCAAAAACTTACTTCCTAAACAATTGTTTTGGAACTTCCACTGAAATTCTGTCACAGTGATAATTCCGTATCACATTTGACAAATCGTTCGAAAAATATTTATGAAAATTTATAAAAAAAATAAAAGTCAGAAATGCGGTAAATAAAAATATTGAATAAATGAATCATAACAGAAAAATAAGAGACGGAAGAATCAACGACATTCTAAGAAAATAATAAAACGGATTGATACTTTACCTTAATGAAAATGCCATTGCCTAATTTATTTATTCGGAATAGAGGAAACTCGGTGCATTGCAATACGTGTATTGCTTGGTCGAAAATTGTACCCAGTCTATGTTTCTACCAGGCCTTTATTGGGTCTTAATATTTCTTGTTAAATTATTTGAGACTTGTGTCGATAACATTCTTACAAACCGACATTCGCATATGTATGTAGAATGTTATCTCCAAATTTTATCGAATTCTCATTATTTCAAGATTTTTATATGTTTATGTTAAACAGTTTTTGGACACTTGTTTACATTCCGGTCGCATATTTTTTGAACGATCCGAATACATTTGTGCGAAATCTTAAAATTATTGAAAGAACGTGAGAAGTTCGGCGTTTTTACTGCCAGTTTTTTAAAATGGCATGTAGGGTACTGCAATCTAAAGACACGGTAGTGTCTTGACGTCAAGTAATTAAAAACCGATATAAAAATTCAAAGTCGTTGAGACGGTTCCGTGTATTGGGATCTGACATGGGGGCGGATTTTAGCCGAATGGCGACGACATGGATGCCATAACGATTGTAATAATTGGCGTTTTCTATTGACTCTGCTCCCTTGCTTTAGTTGGATTTTTTGTCACCAGATGTCATGTCGCCGCATGTCAGATCCCAATACTTACAGTAAGATTTAATTTTTTTGAAATTATTTTGCAAATATCTCCGAAACCATTTACTTAACCCCAAATCTAAAGGCATTTAGTAAAGATAAATCTATTTTTTCCTTTTAAATGGCATTGGATTGATCCCGATCCATTCAGCCATTCTTGATATATCAGCGATTTGTAATTATTAAAATTACGTTTTTTTTCAGCCGAAATTTTTTTTGCGATGTCATCGCCACCAATATCAAATCTGTCGCATCCCTTCTTAGAGTACGAAAAGGAATACAACGAGGACGAAGTCGGTGACGAGGTCGTCGACGGGGACAGCGGCGGCGACGATGACAAAGATGAATACAAAGAATAAATCAAGGGCGATGCCGTTCACGTCGCTATCGTCCTTGTCACTACCCTCATCTTCGTCGGCATCCTCATGGCCATCGTTTTCGTCGGCGTGCTCCTCGTCACCGTTTTCGTTGTCGTCGTTTTCCTCATGGCCGACGTTTTCGTCGTCATCGTTTTCGTCGCCATCGAACTTACGATTTACCCGGCAGCATTATTTCGTCGTGATGCCATGACCGATGTACACAGCACATAAACCTATCTCTTGAATGTGGTTTGAAAGTGTTCGATTCGAAGTGTCAAAAACAATCGCTTCAATAGGTTATATTTGTATAGGTAGGTTAATCGTGAAAACAGGTTAGTACCTTTTTTATTTCTTATAATAAATAAATATAAAACAAATTAAAATAAGAAATTTTTTAAATCAAAACAGCATGGGGCAGAGGGGGTGGTGGTAAAATGGGGTATTCCAAAAATTTCTTGAAAACTTTAAATATTTCAAAATTTGATGAAGTTTAAGAGCAATGGCAGTCACGCGATCACCCAGATTTCGTAAATTACTGATTTATCAATCAATGAATGGATTGTTATAAAAAATCGGACCGCTCCCCCGTTCTTTGGATCGAAAAGTGTGTACCACCGCTTTTTTGAGCTGAATTTTTCAATATTGAGGAAGAAATCCGAAAAAAACAAAAAAACCATTTTTCATATAACCTGCATTGAAAATGCAAGTTTCAATGCCTGTTGAGCCGACCGAAACTAGTCAATTTCAGACCAATGCGACTTGCCGGACAGAAAGTGATCGTTTTCTGCCCGCTGAGCGAAGTTGCAGTTTTATTTTCAATTCTGTTAGAGCACCTTTTGTTTATTTCGAAGTCTTTGTAACTGTCATTCTTTCGCTATTTGTCTAAAATTAACTAATTTCGGTCGGCTCAACAGACATTGAAACTAGCATTTTTAATGCAAATTATATGAAAAATA